>JAOUWY010000076.1:28324072-28334481 GCA_025728095.1 Prietella phreatophila | reverse complement strand
GCACCCTGTCCAGGGTGTACCCCGCCTTGTGCCCGATGCGCCCTGGGATAGGCTCTAGGTTCCCGTCGACCCTGAGAAAGGAGTAAGCGATAGAAGATGGATGGATGGAACCTCAGACCATCAAAGTGATAAAAAATATCATTTTTGGGGGGGAAAGCAACATTTTTGGCATGTATGCAGCTTTTTGCATGATGCAGCTGATTTCAGATCTAATTTCATAAAAAGCTAAGGCGTTCATTGGAGTTTGACACACCAAAAAATATTTTTTAATCATTTGGGATGTTGTGTAGACCATTTGTAAAGATATATCAGAGACACGCTGTACTGAGAGCAGCATTATAATGATTTATGTTAAATTGCAGGAATGATCGCAAGCGATTTGGCGCCAATTTATATCTTATTTACTATATATATTAAAAAAACAGCTTGTGGACACTACGCATGAAAGGGTTAAGTGAGGGCAAGTGTTATCAAAAGAACACACACACACACACACACACACACACACACACACACACACACACAGAGAGTTTTGATTGCGACCGAGATAAATGTCATACATGACACTGTATGTGTCATCCCAGAGGAATGCCCTTTTCCTCAGTGTCCCCTCGTGACCTTAACAGCACCTTCATACGTGAAAGTGTCTGGACCTGCACATCCATGTGCGCGCGCACACACACACACACACACACACATACATACACACTCACAGTTGCACACATGTACACACATCACACAGGTGGAAAAGAGCATCTGCAGCCTAAGGGCAGAAAAAAAAGAATTGCTGACGAGGCAGGAGCAGACTCAGGACCGCTCTTTCATCCAGTATGGCAACCTGATGTCAGCCCTATGGAGCTTAACTCTTTCTGTCTTCTTCTGGGTTTCTCCATCATGTCCTCCTGACCTTTAGACATCGTCATGCACTGTATGTTGGTGAAGATTCCACTTTTCTTCCCAGCTAGATACATTGCTTAATTAGGATTTGTTTAAAACTTCCATATAGTTTCTTTCTGTTTGATTGCTTGGCTTTGCTTGCTCGCTCCCAACTTTGCTCTTTCATCTTGCCTTCCATCTTTTTTTTTAAGCGCCTGCCGAAATAATGATGGCATACACTGCATTAATGTGGGCTGTTAGCCATAATAAAAGGTGCAATCCATATTGCAAAGTGCCACCACCAACACTTAATTAATCCTAATTGCTTTTCAGACAGGCCAGCCTGCAGAGCCCCCGCTGTTCTTTTAAACGACTTCTCGTTGAAATTACACGTTGAAGATTTTTCTTCACAGGGTATGATGAATACACATTCCCCTGCTAGCCATGTCCTCCTCACTTCTGCGAGCCTGCAATGTGGAGGGGGAGAGAAGAATTTTTGGTTTGTTTGTTTGTTTTTACCAAAGTGCCAGATATGCACCGTGGTTCCCAGGAAGGCTATTTACTGTTGCACTCTGGTTAGGGAGAGATGAGTAGCTTGGGAACTGGGGGGGTGAGTAATGGCTATTGCACTGTTCTTATCACCCGTCCACACACCTGCACTTCTTTCAGTGCCACAGTCCTAATTGCCCCCTCACTCCCCCGCCTTCCCACAATCCTGAGCTCGATATCTGCTTATGCTACACATTCCTGGGCAGACGCCTCCCTTGTACATTAGCAACACTGTGGGCTGCGATTGATGGGAACCGGCCGTTTTCCAAAACATAGCAGAGTCATTCTCAGACAAGCTTACAAATGTTTTTATGCTCGAGTATGCATTCTGGGCTTGTTTTAGGGTCGGGGCTTATAACCACAGTTTCCAAACTATGGATTGATTGTGCAGTTCCCCGCATCACTTTTGCATACATGGGTTTGTAAAAGGGTAAGCAATAGTGTATTATGTGTATTAATGTGTATTAACTTGTGTATTATGATTTTTCTTTGGTAGCAGAACAGTAAAGAGCAGCGCTTTTTGCAGGAATGCCCGCAGACGAGGAACTCACATTGATTCACTGAAAGAGAATCGCTTTGGTTTGGAAGCTGAACCCTAGAACACCATTTTCAAGATCAAATCTCATTGCCACTCTCATGTTCGAAAAATTTCACGAAAGGTACCAAATGTACCAAACTCCAGAAGATCCAGAAGAAAACCCCTGCAAAACAGCTCTGATTGTCAACAACAATAGAGCATAAGCGGGATGTGTATGAGATATTTACTAGTTTCTCTCCTTGCTCTTTCCCACACTGAGGTATTTATCATGGCCTAGAATGGAAGCGGCTTTCAGGAACAACCTCATGGAGCTAAGCCCAGCAAATCATATTAGCACAAACAGAAGGTAAATGAGGCCTTTGGAGCCGTTTTATTGCTAGTCATTGGAATTGCCATGCAGCTTGGCAGGCAGGCAGTCCCATCACAGGGGTCACTGGGAGGTGATATGAATGAAAGCCATGCGCTCTCATGCATGTTAAAGAAGGAGCGTTACAGGAGGAGTTCCCCTTATTGCCGAGTGTGATCTGATTGTGGCTTTGCTCTAGTCCATAGGTGTCAAACTCAAATATGGATGCCTCTACTACAACCCCAATTCTGAAAAAGTTGGGACAGTACGGAAAATGCTAATAAAAACTAAAAGGAGTTCTTTGTAAATGTACCTTGACTTGTATTTAAGCAAAAAAAAAAACGTATAAAGACAATGTTTTTTTGAAGAGAAATGTTACTTTGAAATTGATGCATGCAACACATTCCAAAAAAGTGGAAATTTAGGACTAATAGCGATGTGGTGATGTGAAACAGGTGACTATCTAATCATAGTATATAAGGAGGGCCGAAAACCACTTCTGAAAGCACGTGATATCCGATCCCTCACTGTCACTGTAGTAAAAACAGACATGAGTGTGTAATGGATATCCTGACATGGGCTCGGGAATACTTTTTCAGTCGACACCATTCGCCGCTGCGTCCACAGATGCAAGTAAAGGCTTTACAATACAAAGCAGAAGCCATACACCAACACTGTCCAGAAGCGCTGCCGACTTCTCTGGGTTCGATCTCATCTGAGATGGACAGCGGCAGAGTGGAATCATGTTTTGTGGTTCGGTGAGTTAGCATTTCAAATAGTTTTTGAACAAAACATCTGTCGTGTTCTCCAGGCCAAATAGGAAAAGGACCATCCAAGCTGTTCTCAGCATCAGGTAAAAAAGCCAGTGTCTGTCATGGTATGTGGTTGTGTCAGTCCCCATGGCATGTGTAACTTGCACATCTGTGAGGGCAGCATTAATGCAGAAAACTATGAACACATTTTGCTGCCATCCAGACATTGTCTTTTCTTAGGACGTCCCTGCATTTTCCAGCAGGACAATGCCAAACCACATTCTGCATGGATTACAAGCGCATGGTTGCGTAAGCAGAGAGTGCAGGTGCTAGGATGGCCTGCCTGCAGTCCTGACCTGTTGACTGAGAATGTGTGGCACATTATGAGGTGTAAAATAAGGAGACAAAATCCCCATACAGTTGCACAGCTGAAGAAATGCATAATGGAAGAATGGGGGGAAATTCTGCTTGCTAAACCAACTGGCATCGTCGATGCCCAAAAGCTTAATAAGGGTTGTTAAAAGAAATGGTGATCTTACACAGTGGTAAACAGTCGACTGTCCCAACTTTTTTGAAATGAGTGTATATTTTCAAAAATAAATTAAATTCACAAAGTGTTTTCAGTCTAGTACAGGGTGAACTGAATCTTCAAATGACTCAGTTTGGGGTTTTTTTTTTTTGTTTATTTGGATTTTCCATACTGTGCCAACTTTTTCAGAATTGGGGTTGTACTTTGCACACTTTTTAGAATTCACACAAGACCCATAGTGTAGTGTAGCGACTGCCCTCGTACAGCACACATGGGCTTGTATCTTACAGGGCTGAAATGCTGAGTAAAATCGCTGCCTATATGCTGTGCTTGATGCAAGTCAGACCCCAGTCTAAAGAAATGTCCGGTTGTTGGCTTTAATGCATTTCACTGACTAATTCCAAATCCTGAAATGTATCACATAGTGTAGGGATCTCCAAATATTTTGGCGAAAGGAAAGCTGATGGAACGTGAAGATGATTAAGGATATGCATGTTCTTAGAAGACATAGATCAGTACATCCAGTGTCTTTTTCCTACAAATGTCCTGTTCTACTTTTCAGAGCCGGTTACTGTTGTTAATCAGTAGAAGAGATAATAGGTTAAACAAAGGAAATTGAGTTCAACTCCCTTGGTCTAAGTCATTGTGTTTTTACTTCAACCTGGACTATCGCCAAGGCAAACCTTCCTGGTTTTATTATTAACATGTATTCCTAGGTGGTCTTCCAAATAGATTTGAACTGTTGTGTTTTATGCAGGTTTTCGAGGCGTCCAAGCGTCTCTTGTCTGGTGCTAGAAGGTAATTGGGACAGCACATATAGCGGTGGGGTTGTGTTGTGTATTTCTCCAGCCTCTTTTTCCATACAGACGCCCCTTTAATAGTCCCTCTGTGTGTGGATCAGGAGGATGCCCAAGTAGTTTGGGTACACGTCTGTTGGTCTAAAAAGCACACATTGTCTGTGGGATGTGATTGCAGAGGGGGTATTGTATCACCTCAATTTTTACAGGACTGGGAAAATGGGAGAGCCATTCTCAGACCTGAGCATTCAGGAAAGACTGGCTAAGAAGCTAGCAAAATCTTACCCCCATACCTCATGCCTCATACATGTTCTCTCAGTCTTGTAAACTGTACTCCTGCCAGACAAATGACTGCTTTCCAAAACTCCAGACATCCTATTTTTTAATCCAACCTTTACTGCTTGAAGAGACGACAAAAAAGGCGAGTAGATGTTGTTTTTGGATTGTTGGATCAAGACTCCGTTCTTGACCAGGCAGGTTGACAAAAGTAGAAGCAGAAACTCTACAAACCACTGCAGAGTGAGCCCAGCTACTGTAACAGTATCCTTGCTATTCTGGGAGCGGGACCAAACTCCCTCGCTGTTGCCGGTTTGGTGTGACTAGACAGCACGCAACGAGCAGCAGTAGCAGCAGTGGCCACACAGCTGTCTGGTCTCCTGGGTCACAAAGAGTCCAGGCACTGGCCAGTTGGAAGGCTGTGATGAATGTCGTGAAGCTCACTGTTCGACATAAAATTTTTCATCATTAATCCAGGCCATTATGTGACTGTTTCCTCTGCCTTTTTCTCTGCTCTCATATCAGCCTCCACCCCAGTGGAGCTGACGCAGCCCCTCTGGGCCAGTGGTGGAAACTGCAGTTGAGGTCATCTGGCAATGACTTAGGAAGTGCATGCAGGCAGGCAGATGTTGACACTCAGGGTCTTTTGATTCACACAAAATACAAGGGAGCATTTCCAGTTTGAAGGAAAAATATCCCTCAGAAACCGTGTCCAGATGTTACCACACTGGAAAAGTCATCTTTAATGGAGAGCACTAGGATATAAATGGACGAGTGCTGTTTTTGCATTAAAAATAGAACGTTTAAATATGATTTCCTTGAAATGTAACGTTTGCCATTGCTGTAGGATTATCTGAAAGGTACCAATTGAGCTTTTCCACCAGAGAGTATGGTACATTATGATATCCATGAATATGTGGATGGAGATAGAAATAGCACAGACAAATGATTGGCTAAATGTAATCCATCCATCTTCTACCGCTTACTGCTTGTTCAGGGTCGCAGGGAAACCTGGAGCCAATCCCAGGAAGTATCAGGCACAAGGCAGGGTATACCCTGGACAGGGTGCCAGTCCATCGCAGGACACAATCACATAGACACTCATTCATACACTATGGACACTTTGGACACGCCAATCAGCCTACCATGCATGTCTTTGGACTGGGGAAACTGGAGTACCCAGAGGAAACCCCCACAGCATGGGGACAACATGCAAACTCCGCACACACGGCCCCAGCGGGAATCGAACCCCGGACCCTGGAGGTGTGAGGTAAACGTGCTAACCACTAAGCTACCATGCAGATAAATGTCATCATTATATACAATTTGTTGCAGATTTTTCCCACCTCTCAAAAACATCCCCGAAGTTGGATTATGGTATGGTAAATTAGTGCACATGAGTGTATGAATGTGTGTGCATGGTGCCCTGCATCATTTCTGCCCCATGCCTGGGAAAAATGCCAGGATAAATCAATTCACAGTTGAAAATTTGAGGAATTATGGAAAACTTGGAGACTTCTGTTTGCTGTATGAAATGCACAGAGAACTTAGACATCGAAGATCCTCCATTGTTGCTACTAATGTCCGTGTTTACTGTTAACACTTTGACAAGATGGAATTTATGGGTTTTTTTTACCCAGTAGCATCCTGAGAGCTTGTCCATCTAATATTAAAAGAAAAAAATTGAACACAGAAACTTGAAAAGTGCGCCCTAACAGAACCCAAAGACTTCATTTTAGTTATCTAAGTCAACACTGCTGATATTGTCCTATTTCCATTTGCTACACTCTCAACCAGACATTTCATACCTACCCATGCTGCGCTCTTGATAGCTTCAGTGCTATCAGAAATAATACATGTTCCTCCTCTTCTGAGAGTAAGAAGCAGCCCTGCACATTCCCTCGTTCTCTCACTTACTCACTCGTTCGCTCCCTCACACTTATAAACGCTATCAAATAAGGCAGAGGAAAGTATGTCAGCTGTGAAATTACTGTTCATCAGGGCCTTTATTTCTCCACCCACTGAGAAAAGTGATGGATTCCAGAGAGAGCAAAGGATGAGAGAAAAAAAAATGGGGGGGGGGTTAATTCCTCCATGTATAAGTCTGCAACCTGCCAATCTCCATCTCTCCGCAGTGGCTCCTTCTCGGCAGACGTGACCTGCTCCACTGCTGCTGCATGTGGATTAGTGTGGGTGGAGGATTTTCCATGCACTGCAGGGGAGAAAGTGGCTCGAGCAGTGCTGAATCAGGACTATGTTTGAACAGGATAATGGTCTCTCTAAGCCAGTGCCAAAGTCAAGATTTACATAAAGAAAAAAAGTCCAATATTTATTTTATAATGAAATTTTGAGTTTTCTTAACATGTTGCTTTTAACACTTACATACATTACCCACAATGCCATTCCTACCTGACTGATAAAAGTGCTAGTTGGATTCAGCTCTTGCTTCAGAGACTGATGCAGTGGCGCTTTAGTACTCTGTCTAACTCTCTTCCCTCTTCATCTGTACAAAATGCTGAAACAGATCAGCTTCTAATACCACCATCAACACCTCACAGATGCAATCGCGTCAAGTACAAAGCTGCATTGCATTCTGGATTGTTGAGTCCAGCGTTTGGAACATCTATTCAATTCAATTAAATTTTATTTGTATAGCACTTTTTACAATAGACGTTGTCTCAAAGCAGCTTTACAGAAATAGAAACAGAATAAACAGAGAGAAACAGATAAATAGAATTTATCCATCTCCACTGTCGCTTTGTTGAATTTCTCGTTAATGTTGTGTTGTACATTGATGTAAATTGGCACGAACAACGAAAGCTGAAATTTGGTTATTGAAAAGCAGAAGCAATGTCTTCCTGTGACCTCAGTGCAGCATACGATGGCTAACATCTGACAGGAGCAAGACAGAACAGCACCAACCGACTAGCATTAGCGCAAAAATTGCTAACAAATATTCCAGGATAAACAAATTTACTGTGTTTAAGGTTAAGGCAAGCACAGATTAGAAACATTTTCAGACTCATGTCTCCCTGGAGCAACTCAATAAAGCGGATCCTCGAGTCATTCCAGCTGTTTTTGGAATGCGAGTTGGACGTGATTGTGTGTGTGTGTGTGTGTGTGTGTGTGTGTATGTGTTTGCTGGTCAGCTGGACATACAGATAATTACCCAGATCAGTAAGCATGAAGGTGGTCGCATGCTCTGCTGTCAGAGGTGGGTCATGGCTAGCAGCTGGTGATCTACTATCCTCATCAACAGCTGTACAATCACAAACTTGCACTCTAGCCAACGCTGAGATAATACACATCTACAGACTCCAACTCCCAGGATCCTCTACTGCATCTATCTGCAGGTGCTCCTTGAATACGCCAAGGTTTAGACTATAATTAGACCAAGCCATCTCTGTGCGTAAACGGACAGCTGCTGTTAGAACAGCAGTCGAATGTTTCTCCAGGTGCACAGTTGTTCTGTAATGCCAAAGCACCTGGGAAAGATATTCAGTGTATGTTTTTTTTTTTTTTTTTACTGATTACGATGAAATATTTGACAGAACACGGTCTGGACTGCAGTGTTGAGAGACACATGCTCATCACACCCAGCCTTGTATGCTTCCCAGACTGGGAGGGAGAATTAAGACATTAATGGGGTGGTGGAACTGTCTTCAAGTTATTACTCCGCTGTGTCCCTAATGAAAAAAAAAAAAGAATTAAATTATCAGCTAATTTATGCAGATGTCTCTGGTGGCAGGAATTTACCCCGAGTGTCAGTTTCTATTAGACGGAGCATCCTTACAGTTTTGTACACCACTGTAAGGGTAATTGTAAGAAGTTCTCATTGTTAGCTATTTGTGTTAAGAAATTGTATCATTGTAATAGAGTGGTGGGTTTTCCTAGATCTGGAATTATACAAGGATATATAAGGAAGCTTCCTTGAGCATAAGAACTCACAGAGGGGGATGTTATCTCAAATCCTGTACTTTAATGGTGATATCCAGGCTTCTTGAATTCTAAAAATGCTATTTGACTAGGATGTACAGTATACATTTATATCCTTTTCTTAATCAATGTGTTGATTAAAAGCCTTAAACTGGGGTTTTAAGGTGTATTTGTTACTGGGGCAAACCTACGAAGGGGCGAAGGTTCATAACTGGAACTTAAACATGGTTTTTAAACGTATCAGTCCATTTCCTGTGGTTGAATCAGAGCAAAATCGATTCTATTGGTTCTTTTGCTGTTTGTTTTGTTTGTTTTTTCACTGCACATAATTAAAAAAATGTAATTGGCTACGTTCACATTCATCCAGATAGGTCCGGAACCCGCATTTTCTTTTTAAAACACTCTACACGTGCGTTTTCAAACGTTTTCCAAAAATTGCTCGTCCACATTGAAGTGTCTGAAAACGCTCACATCCCTATACTGAAAAACGTAACAAGCTTTGGCCTGCATTGTTTCCATCAGGTGTTCATTTAAAATACAATCTGAAGGTTGTACAAAGTGACAGTAATCTTTAATAACAATGCTATCAAACTGGACAGCAAGCGCAACCACTGCAGCACAGCATTGTCCACCATCTCGTTTGTTTTGAGTTGAATGGGTCACATGACTAAACGCACGTCATGCTTTTTTGAATATCTCTGTTTTCTCAGTCCACACTGCAATCTTTGAATTGATGTGGACGTAGCCTGAGGAATGTGTTAGGACTGCTCATGAAAGTCTTTCATTCGTTTGTTTAGAATGGGAACCGTTAAGCAAACTTGCACAGAACTCACAAAAATTCGTGAGTGCCCAGGAAACATTGAGAACCTGGAGCAGGCGCTAAAAAAATTATTCGATAATTATATGATTGCTATTTTAAAACATTTTGTGTATTACATCCACTGTTTATTTTCTCTCTTTTTTTTTTTTTTGCCTGCCGGTCCAAGTCTCCAGTGCTACCCAAAACACACGGCATGTTTAAATCACTTCCTGTAGTCGAGTCGACTCCGAGTCGAAT
The DNA here is from genome assembly GCA_025728095.1 of Prietella phreatophila. Classification (NCBI taxonomy): domain Eukaryota; kingdom Metazoa; phylum Chordata; class Actinopteri; order Siluriformes; family Ictaluridae; genus Prietella; species Prietella phreatophila. Next base: position 28,324,825 of record JAOUWY010000076.1, on the reverse strand, counting down.
CAGTTTCTCTCTCTGGAGCAAACCGAGACCATCTCGCTCAGATGCGCTCAACCTTCAGATGTTCTCCTCTGTCAAAAGAACCACACCGTGTTGGAGAACACGCCAGGGTTTCATTTAAACACACTAAACACGTTCCATTATCTGTGGGTCTAGCAGCTGGGTCCTAAATTTCAGAAAGCCAAAAATACTGCACTGCACTGCACTCCAAAATCTATTATGCCCCCCCCCATGGCTCCCGAGACATCTTTCCGATCTCTCTGTGGCTTTCAGAACCAAATCTGCATTCAATTAACTGACTATCTGTGTGTGAATGCCGTGAGTGACACCATTTCTTTAAAAAAAAAAAGCCCTATTTAAATTTCTTGAATACAAATCCATCTCATTGCTGTATTGCATATAATTATCTCTCTTCTTCATCGCTTTTTGTTTGGGGTGTTCACCTTCTGTGCTTTAATGTGATCAGGTTGTCGAAAAAACAGACAAAAATCAAACAAACAGTGCTCTATGATCGGCTTTCAGGGTGTCCGAAAGATGATTGATTTCCATTTAGTGCCCATGATGAGTTCAACATCTGCCCTGTTGGGTGTCCAGACAAACTTGAAATCTAAGAGCGTAGTGTCTGTGACATCACAGTTAAAGAGATTATTACTTTTCATTAAGAATCATATTTATGAACTATATATATGTATGTGTGTGTGTGTGTGTGTGTGTGTGTGTGTGTGTGTGTGTGTGTGTGTGTGTGTGTGTGTGTGT
>JAOUWY010000076.1:27997288-28007441 GCA_025728095.1 Prietella phreatophila | reverse complement strand
GCACGGGGAGAACATGCAAACTCCACACACACATGGCCCTGGCGGGAATCGAACCCTAGACCCTGGAGGTGTGAGGCAAACATGCTAACCACTAAGCCACCATGTGATCTTAAGTAAAAATGATATATTAAAAAAAAAAACATAAAGCAATGAAAAGAGATCACAATATCGCAGAAAAACACATTGTGACAATCAAATCACAATTTCAATATTATATCATCATGTCAAAAGTCTCAGACTTGGATAAACCAAGATGGCGGAGAAAAACCTGTAATACTGTATACACCACAACTTTACTTCGTATCTGTTTCAGAAAAGCAAACTTTTAGATTCAAAACATTCCTGATAACAGGAAGTGATCTGTGCTGCTTAAATCTGATTGGATGGCACCGGTAGCTTCGAGCAGCAGACTGGTGGGTGTGAAACACTTATTATTATTATTTTGTTGTTGTTTTTTTTATTTTAACAGTGCCATGCCTTTCAACTTAATCCATCTGGCCTCCGATCCCCTGATGCCAACCGACTCGAAGCCATGACGAGCTGCTCCTGTGTCCAAGATCCAAGAACACCACAAAGGAGGAGGTGGAGAAAAAAAAGACGTTCTGTCCTTGGATGAAAATAGAATCGTGTTTCTATGACATTGTAAACGTATGTCCAAATTTACGCTACTGGTGGCGCTAGAGGGCTTGAAGGGACATTGTATCTCAGACTTTCCTCTATCTCTGCTTTGCAAAATGGAATAAAAAGACTATACAGTATTCCATGGGCTGCCATAGACTCCCATGCAGAAGAAGAAGAAGAAGAAGAAGAAAACATATAATCAATATAGTGTGCCTCTGCGCCTTTGGTGCTTGGCCCCCTAAAAATAAAAAAAAGTTTGTGTTTTAATTTTTTTTAAGCAATTCAGTAAGATTGATTTTTAAAAAAAAAACATTTATTTTCATTAGTTGTTAAGTTCCAAATTCCAATCATTTGCAGTTGTAATGACAATAAAATGTGCTAGGGTAATTTAGAGGCTAGTTTTATTTTTATTTACAGAATGTAGAATCCTTAGTTTAACAGCAAAATTTTTAATAACATTACAGCTTCACCAGGTACAAAACATTGACACTGGAGACTCCTTCCATTAATGATAAATAAACATGTCCTTGAAAAAAAACTTCACTAATGATATGAGGGTCCACAGCACGAGTCCCTGTGCATGACCTGTTACCATTAGAAACGATAACATATTAAAACAAGCACGTTGATAATGAATAATTAATAATAACCTGTGATTTGCTTTTCAGCTAGCACTACCATCCAAGCCTAGACCAATCGGGATCGAGAATTCAGCCGCTCTGTGGTATAGATCGGTTTCTAAAGCCACAGGGAAATGTATGTATTTCTATTCGACAAAGACGCTGCTTTCGACATCTTGATAAACGTCGCTTGCGTCACTCTTGCTAAATATCCCAATTAGTACTCTTGCTGTAAACTTGCTGAAGAACTGCTCGTGCGAGTACATACATATAAAGTCGTGACGGAGTTCAAGCTCGGAGAACGATTTGCGTGTTACGAAGTGAACCAGACATCCGCTCGTTTTCCCCTCTCTAATCAAATGCTGAAACGTTTCCAAAAGTTCTGAGTGGGACACTGCAGAGACGCATCACCTCTGCGCGTGTTATTTTTAGAACGTGATCGACTTCGGATTGAGTCGCACCGAGCTGACGCTGTGAAACGTAATGGGTTTGGGGGTTTTATTCGTCCTTGTGTGGCCCGCTCGACTTTCAATGCGCCGTTTGTCTTTGCTGAGTGGTATCTATCAGCGAAAGAGTAACAGACACTCCGTCTCTCTGTTCCTCACACTCCGGATGACCTTTGACCTTGTCCCGTCCTTGTTTATAAACTTTATGCCTTCTGACAAGCCGTGTGAACGGGCGGGGTAGAGCGGGGAGCACGGGCTGTGTTCCTATACTGTTTTTACTTCTTTGTCAGCGAGAAGAAAGATGTCGAAAGTGCTCAAATAAATTGGCCTGCCGCTCACACGGGACTCGCGTAATTAAAGCTGAGGGCGACCTTTGACCTCGCAGCTAAGCCTGTTTTCTGTCTCCTGGACTGAAATACGGGTGTGGCAGGAATGAGTTTATTTATTTAGTGAGCTCTCAGGATCACGGAGGTGTAGATGTTTAGGTTGGGGCGTGACTGGCAGGCTAGCTCGGTTCGCTCGTTTGTGAATCGGCTAATTAAAGTCGACCGAGCTTTATAAAATATGCGATTGTCTGGAGATGAATTATTAATTAAAGTAAGGAGTTGGTGCGGAATCGACATGAACACAAAGCCTGGTGTTTTCAGAGACGCTCACCGAAACGATTACTTAGAAGCACTGGAAACATTTAAGCGTTAATAAACCAAAACTTCCAGCAGTTAATTATCGCTCCAGTCGCATTTCACACCCTTTAGTCTTTGATGCCTCTGTAGCGTTGAAGAGAAGAGGTGGAAATCTCCAGGCGCCTCGTTATCTGCTTTAGTTTTAAAATCAGGATTCAACAGTACTTACAGAAATTAAGAACTAGAAGAGGCCTTGATCTGAAAGGAGTTATTCTTTTTGACTCGGTATTTCATTATTTATAATGAATAAGCCGTTACTTTTACTGAATAACTCATCATCTGAAAATACTGTTGACTTAATTTAGAGTTCAAAAAATATATCTTGCGTCTTAACGATAAGTTAAGTCTAAACGATAATTATATTACTTCAAAATAACGAGGAAGTAGAAGTAAAGTCGAATTAATGAGAGTTGAAGTCCAAATCAGTCCGTACAAGATTTCACCGAGTTTTTTTTTTGTGATTGTTGCAGCCAAAAAAAGCACTTGATTTTTTTCCAAATGCTTAAAAATGCTTAAATTTTTTTCCAAACTTTTGTAAAAAAAAATAAATAAAAAGTTAGCTACTCGAACCGGCAAACATTGCAATCGCACGAAATCGTTCCTCACGGTCTTTCGCAGCGATGTTTGTCGGATTTTAGCTGTACTCGTGTTCGCCGCACGTGAACAGAAGAGCGCTTTGACTGAACGCGTGCTGTTGTGATGACGTCGCACAACGCCCAAATGACGGCCCAGATCTGCGGTAATTTCGAAAAATTGCAAGCTCCTCCAAATATTGGGGAAATTGCTTGATTTTGAGTTCGTTTCCACGATCGCAAAATCACGAAATCATGGCGGGACTGCTAAATAAGACATTAAGTTAAAAAAATACAAAACAAACATGAGACTATATGTAGAAATAAAACTAGTAAATAATGAGATATCTTGAACTATTCAAATGCGAAGTTACAAAGTCAACATGATAGTGAGTTCTGGCTAAATAACACGATCGTCAGTCCTAATAATGAGATCCATCCATCCATCCATCCATCTTCTATACTGCTTTTATCCTTTTCAGGGTCACGGGGAAACCTGGAGTCTATGCTGTCCCAGGGAGCATCGGGCACAAGGCGGGGTACACCCTGGACAGGGTTCCAATCCGTCGCAGGACACACAATCACATATACAGTACATTGGACTGGGGGAGGAAACCGGAGTACCCCGCGGAAACCCCCGCAGCACGGGAACATGCAAACTCCACACACACAGGACCACGGTGGAGAGGTGTGAGGCGAACGTGCTAACCACTAAGCCACTGTGCGCCCACTAATAATGTGATAATATCTTAAAATAACCGATTAGTAAGTGGAAGTATTGGGATATCTTGAACTGAGAAAATAATGAGATAAGATCTTATTAGGTTGAAATAATGAGATACCATTAAGTCAAAATAACAATATAACTTATATAAAATATAAGTTCAGGACTTTATTTAATGTTCTTGAAACACTTGAGTTTTTGATTCCCAAACCCTACATTATAATTTGACCAGTGTGAACACTCGCTGTTAAAAATAAACCAAATCATGCTTAACCTCTTAAACTCTCAGGTTGTCCTTCAGGAGGCTAGCATGCTGTTGAAGAATGCAAACGAATCCTGAATGACATTCTTCATGGAGCACGTTTGACCAGAGAGTCACGTCAACACACCATTTAATAATTTCCTCTTAACCCTCTCATGGCCAGACTGTCACATTACATCACAGCAGCATCCCGAGAATTCTTACCAATGACGGTTCAGAAAAACAAACACTGTGAGTGTTGAATGCTCGAGTTTGGCAGCTACACTTCTCCAGCTCTTTGACAGACCACAGCAGCAAAGACTTCACTCGGAGGAACCGAGTTTCCGTTGTCTAGAGATGAAGAACCCAGGGGTTGTGTTGAATTTTTGAGATCTTGAGGTCTGCCGTCGGTCATGTCAGTCGATCACGCTGAGGGTCCGTGGATGGGAGCCGAAGCCATATGAAGGATAGGGGTCCCCGAGGGGTCCGAGTCGGCCTCTGGAACCCTGCCACGGTGCGAGCAGTCAATCAGTCATCGCCTTTCTTCAGGTTAATGTTTAAACATATGCATGCAGACCCAGCAATCTCATTTGAAGAGTTCTCTACTGGGTCCACTCCATCTCACTTTGGACCACGAACGTGGCTGCAGGCAGTATGTAGAATGAAAAAGAAATGAAAGAGAGCACTGCTAAAGTGCCTGCTTAGTGCCTGGAGCGACGGAGCAATGGAGCGATCTTCTCAGCCCTGACTAGCCGAGTGTTGATTTTGGAACGCCGACATGAAAAAACGTTCACCTCGGACCAACCGGTCCGGCAGTTAGAGCAAAGGCGGCAAGAGGAGATGGATAAATTAGCGCTCTAGCATCAATTTCTCACTGCAGCTCATTGGGGTGGAGATGTGGTTACAGTGCTTGCCTTTATTCCAAGTCTATAAAGAAAGTTCAATAAAGCATGAGGCAAAAAAAAAAAAAAGTTCTACAGCATCAATTTCCACCAGAAATCGGTTCTCTCGGTTCTGATTTAAGGTTAGCCAGAAAACATTCGTAAAAAATCAATTTATATACAGATTTCTCCTGAGGTGGATGCTTGGTTTTAGCTCCGTTTCGCACAATGCAGCAGCGAAGGAGAGACCACAATGAAGGCCTTGTCTAGAACAGCAGTTGTCGAGCTCGGCGTTTCTCTCAGCAGCGATTAAGTGACACCTCTGCAGCTCGGCACTAATTCCTTCAGCCAGATTCGGTGCGAGGGATTAACCAGCAGTGACGGAGCTGCCTTATCTTTCTCCACAGTGATAAATCAGGTACTAACATAAACCGCTGCTCAAACAAGACTGCTGAGGGAACCGTTCAGCCAAGATAGTGGAGCTGCTGGAACGCGTCGCACCTTGAGACAAATATGTGGCTCAAAAACAAGCGGGGTCTTTGTGTTTTCTTTTTACAAATCCCAGAAATACTGCGTCCTAGATAGAGCACGCATGCTGCGAGGTTTTCACCGCCAACAGCTCGTGCATCTGGTCTCGGCTGGAGTCGGAACATTGGTCATCGTCATTCATGTTTGAGTGGCGGTTCCCAAGCAATCCGAGAAAAGTGTGAACGGTTGAGTTCGAACGTTTTTGTTCGTTCGTGTTTTTTTTTTTGTTTGTTTTTTTTTTTTGTTAAATCCCAGACAAATTTCAGTGTGACCAAATAACAGCCGGTCCAGGTCAACACCCATCATTAACGGAATTCCTCTGTTGCGAGATGAGATCAGCGGTCTTAGAAAGCATTCTCATGTTCTCGGTGGCCAATTTATTGCCGATGCGACCGAAGATGGCTGACGACCAAGTTCTTCCGGTGAGAGAAGTTCTTGTATGACATTTAGGACGCTAAGGATGGCAAAGGATGACGTCGAACTCACGGGGCAGCTACATATACAGTATCGGTGATGGAGAAAATGAAACATGCGAACGGACAGAACCGATTCTCCTTATTAAGTCAAGCTCACTTGTTTTCCACACAAGCTGATTTGATGACGTGGGCTGTAATTTTCTATCTGTTGTTAGAGAGCTTCGACAAGGAGAACACACATTCTCACACGCTCTGAGACAGAATTTGATTGATTTTATTAAGATCTCGTTCAGTGTGTCGAGTAATAATCTTTCAAACCCTCTGGAATCACACACCATGAAGCCCACATGCCACTCAGACACAGAGACGTTCTGCTAAATCCACTATCCACAACGTTCCCATGGCTGACGTGCCGATCTGCTCCGTTTCCAGCGACGGGCGCGTCCATTTGACATCTGCTGCTCTGAGTTGAGGAGAGACAGCCAGAGGAATGATGATCTGCGAAACAGGCGGACAGCTGAAATAACCCACGTCTTGGGGAAAAAAAAAAATATATATACATGTCTTCGGAGAACAAAGTTGGCTTTAAGTGCTCGCTCCCGGAGGACGGGACGGAAAACGGATTTTTCGCAACAGTGTCATCACCGTGATGAAATGAGCGTGGAGGAATTACACACAGCACAAAACGTCCATACATGAAGTGCCGACACTGGCTCTTTTGTGTGCGTCGCCATGTTTGCTCGTATCTAGCCGGATTATATCCTCCTCACCGGAACTAATCCAATTATTCCTAATCTTGTTATTACAACAAACGATTATGCTATCATTTTATCTGTGTACTTCGTTTTTAATCACGGTTAAACAGCGTTTAATGGGCGGATTGTTTATTCGTGAAGTTATGAAGAAGTACAGTTATCCGGTTATTAAGGACCGATGATTCTTTTTTGTCCTTTGTCAGCGTCTTGACGCATTATACAAAGTTATTTTATGAAATCCTCTGTGGCATTTAATTAATTATCAAATAAAAACTTTGGTTTTCATGATAAGATTTCCTGCATTTCGCCCTGCCCCCATTCAAGATGCTGATTTATTACAGTGTATTAATGAGGAGTGAAAGCTGATAGGAATAGAAACAACAATTCGGCGTTTAGTCCACATTCTTAGTTAATAAATTACCCTCTGATTAACTTTATTATAGTTATTCCTACTCCTGATGTTCCTAGCTACGCAACTGACCTGCTAGCTTCACTGTATTTTAAGGAATAAAACACTCCGTGCCATGCCGTCTTAGGAAAACAATCCACTTCAGAGTGTTAGTGACTCCGCTTCATCACACCACCTCTTCATTCATTCATTTCCAACAGCAGCATGTCCCAAAGTGTACGATTAGCTTTAAACCTCGGCGATTCACCAACGATTACGATTTTCAGTTATTACAGAACACCACATCATATCCATTTATAGTTACATTGTTGTGAAACATCTGCAAACAAGTAACTTCCTGTTCATACTTGCGTTGCGGCAGCTATAAACATAGCTGGTGTTCCCTCACCAGACTCTCTTTATTTTCTCTCGATTTAAGTCGATAAGCAGCTAATCGGACGTCCCGATCATGTGATTTACAGCTTTATCTCTGATTGGTACAAAGCGCCGACACTGGAGAATCCTTCCATACATGTCACATAAACAGGAGGTTTTACTGTGCAGACACTTTTAAACTCGCAAATACCGTATGAACGATCGGTTGCTATAGAAACGATAACGTATTAAGAGGTTTTGTATTTAAGCTGCAGAAAATTCAATCGACACCTTCCGACCAATCAAAATCCGCAATTCGTCACTGTTGTGGTGTAAGAAGCTTTTAAACTGTTTCAGTACAGTCTATGAACGTATCAGTGTTCGGTCACAAGGGAAGAATAACATGGGCTTGTCAATAATTAATGAGACTGTGATGCTCTGTAACCGTGTTCCTTCCTATAAATCTATAAATACTCCTGAAATATTGAGGATGCAGGAGGAACTCCATGTTTTAAACACAGTGATAGTGAGATCCTGCGATCTGTATTTCTGAAAACAGGACAAACGCTATATATATTGTGTCTGTGTAGAGACGTGACTAATCCTGTTTTTATGCAAATACACGCCTGTAAGAAATAAAAAAAATGTAAAGAAAATACAACAATCTCTCCCAATAAACAATTAAGATTTATCAGATTTATCATGTCAGGGAAAATGAACTGAGTCAGATACTCGTCTTTGAGCTGCAAATGAAATGCATAGATTCTCCTGAATTATCTCCTGAGCATGTAGAAATCGAAACGTGAAACGCGCCGAGCGTGAAACCCACGCGAGTTCCAATTTTCTTCCGACTAGCGGCTAATCGTACAGTTTGCTTTTCTCCGCTACGCAATTCATTAGCCCAGTTATGGTGGACTGAGCTCATTTCTCTCAAGCAATCAAGCCGCTGATTTATGCATGAAGTCAGCACGTGCTGGATCAAAAAAAGAAAAAGAAAAAATGCTGTTAAAAGTTATCACGGAGCGAATTGGACGAGTAAGAACTCCGAGTAATAGGTGGCGCTCAGGCTTGGGCGTCTGCGTGGGCGATAAGATGGCGCTCAGCCGAGCGGAGCTAAGCTTAATAGGGGTTTCGAGTGTTGTAAATGAGAGATTAGCCGCGCGAGAGCGACATGAGAGAGTATAATCAAATCACTGTGTACACGCAGTAAATGGCCACTTTCGGAAACATAGGTGTTGGGACCATAATAACGAGAAGGAGATTAAAAAAAAAAAAAAAAAACCATGACCAAATGCATCCAGTCCATGCAGGCAGAAAAACGGCATGAGCTCAGAGTCTGATCAAGATCTGTCAATTCATTTTCTATAACATATATATTAGTGCACTTGTTTCAATACGTTATCGTTTCTATAGCAACTATACCAACGTGTAGTAGTCGAATTTATTTTTAATTATATTTCATTTTTTTCACTTTGTAAGGAGATGTTTATGGAACATCGATGGAAGCAGTCTCCAGTGTCAGGACTAACCCAAGCAAAAACAGGAACTGCCAACTGTCCATAACGTTAACCACAACTATAAATGGATCAAAAATAATAAATAAATAGAAAAGAATAGTACTTGTGGACAAATTGCTGCAGAATAAGAGGAACAAAACACTTTGGGCCGTATCAAATGGATGAAAGCTGAAATTGACTTTGCTCTGAGGTAAGACAGTGGTGTGTAAGTCTACAGCCGCAGTGTTTAACTCGACTGTAAAGTGTAGAGGAAGTCATCAACTTGGAATCTGAAGGCACAAAGCAGAGGCCGGCTCGTGTTTGCCAAAAGCAAATAATCGCGTATGCCTCGTTCACGCCATCATGCCCTCGGCAAATAAAGCCCCCATGAATTCAGAGGCCATGATTACACAATGGTAAACTCCTCCAAATCCAAACAGAGGGGTTCCTATCGTCATTTCTAATCTCTACGATGCTTCATTTTTCTGATAACCTTCCAGAATTTCCTGGAAAGATGGACTGAAGGGAATCTGCACCGGTTCGCTTACAGTACGCCCGCACACCTGATCTGCCTCTGGAGTGAAAACTCTGTTACATAATGTGAGGCAGATAGCATTAAAATGTCCTTCGTATCCAGATCCACATCAGCACATAGCCTAAGGTTCCTTCCTGCACTCCACCCTGAGAGGATCCGGTGTCAGACATAAAAAAAAAAAAATTTTTTAAAAGTGAGAGTCAGGGTGGGTATTCGCTGGGACGGCGGCAAAAACGGAGCCAGAGGTCTGAAACTCGCACACGGCAGCGGGATGAGACGCAGGAGACACTGAAGACGGGTCTGCTCGGACATGTTTCAGCTGGCAGGGACACAAAGACACGCCAACATCAACACACACACACACACACACACACACACACACACACACACACACACACACACACACACAGTCAGTTGGCAGCTGTCGCTAGCTCTTTAAGCAGGCAGGAAAGCACCTGTCCTCTTATCGTGTCCATGCCAGAACACACTGCTCTCCTGCTTTACTACCTTTCACTCGGTTCCCTTCATCTTCATTTATTTAGCTTTCTTTCTTTTTCAGCCAGCGAGATCTTCTATCCTGTTTCCTGAGTGATGGATCTGTATATAGCGTAGCTGCTCCATAAATCCTGTGCCAAACCATCTGTCTATGAAACATCACACATTAAAAAAATAATAATCTCATTCAGATCATCGAGTAGGGAGGAGAGATGCGATATTCACAAAATAATGTGATTTTTACGCAAGCTTATTAATAAATATATGCTTTTTTTCATTGTTCCCTGTAAAAAAAAAATACTAATGTATACACACACACACACACACACACACACACACACACACACACACACACACACACACACACACACACACAC
>JAOUWY010000076.1:27979633-27993274 GCA_025728095.1 Prietella phreatophila | reverse complement strand
GATAGATAGATAGATAGATAGATAGATAGATAGATAGAGAGATGAACTGAGACAGACAGACAGAGAGATAGACAGACAGACAGACAGAGAGAGAGAAAGATGGACAGACGGACAGACAAACAGGCAGAGAGATAGATAGATAGATAGATAGATAGATAGATAGATAGATAGATAGATAGATAGATGAACTGACAGACAGACAGAGAGAGAGAGAGAGAGCGAGAGATGGACTGTCAGACAGACAGACAGACAGATAGATGTACTTTTATGAATTTGATTTAGTAGTTAACTATCTTAGTCTTCTAAAAGGTTACATTATTAACTGAGATCTACAGCAGACACTGTGATATGTTTGGAAATGATTAGGACAACAACAGAAGGCATGATTCTCAGTCACACCAAAACAACCAGAAACCGGAGAACCTTCCCTCTCAGACCACGTCTTTCCTCGTCATCACTTCTTTTCTCCCCGGAATGTTTCTCTCACTCAGCCTTTGTCCTGTTTCTTCTCTCAGTCTCTGTCGAGTGTTTGGCTGCAAGAGAATGCTACAGTTCCTCTGCCACACCCTTTTCAAAGATTAAGAAGATACAAAGTAGGTCCCCACTGTGTGTGTGTGTGTGTGCGTGTGTGTGTGTGTGTGTGTGTGTGTGTGTGTGTGTGTCCTGTTAAATCATCTGAGGAAGTATTTTGTTCATAAGATTTATGATCACGCTAATGGCAAAATCAGAACACGTTTTGCTTGTCTAAACATATCGGCACCGCTTCCTCTCCAAAACTTTATAGAAGGAGGATGAGAGAAAGAAAGAATGAAAGAAAGAAAAAGAAACAACTCACAGCAACTGCATAATTAACCCTACTAACCTGTACTTCCATAACTTAAGTAGCCCATTTCAGATTTATGCAACATGTAATACACTAACAATGTGTCACACCATACGCCACTGAATAACATCTTAACAATATCTTATCACTAATTCTTAATTCGTGTGACTTGCTGCAAATTTCAGCAATTTTGAGAGCATGTTAGGAAAAAATAAATACATATATGTTATGCAAGTCAAGGCAGCGAGCTACCTAAAACATAACGCATCATTTTCATGCAATCTAATATGAATTAATGTGGCATTTATATTGAATAAATGTAGACTTTTCTGGAAATAAGCTGAGAATGTCTCTTGTTTGTTTGTTTGTTTGTTTTCAGGGTTTCACATGCTGGTACAAATATGCTCCAGGAAATTTATAAACCTGTTTTGGTCTACTTTTTGATGCCGAAAAAAAATTCTAAATAGTGCTGCGGAAAGAAGCAATGAAAGTTCACCTCATACTGTGCCTTTTTCTCCACAAAAACAGCCTCAAACCTCTTACCTTCTTCCCCATCCACATACCTTAATCCTCACCAGCCCTTATCAGGATGGCTGAAAGGCTTCAAGCAACAGCTTACACTTGCACTATTAACCACTTCAGTCTAGCAGAGCCGAACTGCATCATACACTGATATTTAAAAAATAGCCTCATGGGTCTCCTGAGACCCTGGAACCAAAAGTAGGGAGATTAGAGGCAGCGGATGGCCTAATAGCTTGGCTCTTCAGTCAGGGGGGCGCTTCCTATCTGAGCCCTCCAGCTGAGAGAGACTTTACATTCAGTGTTTATCAGAAATGGAGGCCGGTCGAGAGGAAATCAGTATATCTCACTGTAGCCCACTGCGACGGGACGACAACGATGACGACGCAATAGTACGGGCTATTCAATGTTTCGCAGGAGGTGTTTGATACGAGCACACAAGTGTCTGCAAGATAGGATGAGGTGGAATCCAGATGGGTCAGTCACTTCTGTTGAATGCTTTTCTTTTTTTTTTGATCTGCAAATTTGGGTCAGACTGTACAGCAAACAATGTTTGAGGCTAAACTCTGCAAGTCCAAGTGAGCACTCCGTGCCTAAGGATACAGCAAATTTCCTGGGATCAAAGCATGAAAGCGGCCGCCGTTACACTGGGCAGGCAGGTCTCGTCTATATCCTTTACCCCAATGAAATCTAAAATCTCTTCTGCCTAACATGGGCTAACATGAGATCCGCCTTTGTCTTAACTTCAAACAACTCCATTCTCTTCCCTAAACAGGTCTTTCATGGCTCCTACTCCTTTGTAGTCTGCTGCTTTACGAGTGAGGATTGACTCTAGCCCCACCCATAGGCACAATATAAATGGCTTGTCTGGTTTGTGAAGAAGGTCGAAAGTGGCAAACGAATTTCTGAGGTAAAAGAAAAATTCACGGGGGCAGAACGTCAAGTCAAATCTCCTTTCTCGCCATGTACCTATGCTTAAAGCTAATTCATCAGAGCCGTTAACGAGCATTTATATACGAACATTAGCCTAAAAATAACTATCTTAAGGAATATTACCATCACATCTGGTATAGTTTGCAAAACTTGGCAACAGAAGCTTTTAGAAACATATCTCGGGTGCTTTTGGGATGTCAGGTACTGTATTAAAAAAAAGGCGGGGGCGGGAATAGGGGGGGTTACTCAGAGGCCCTTTCTTTGAATGGTTGCTGTTTAAAAACTTTGTTTGCTACTTAGAACTTTTTTTTCTGAAAGGGAAATGGTCTGTTGTAGTATTGGGAAATGGTCTGGTGTAGTATTCTACATGGAACTGTCAAGGGTTTTACGCATATATACAAACCAGACAATCCCCTTAGGATGCTTTATTGGCTGACCCTAGTGCTTCCATCATCCAAGCTTCATAGACTGCCCATTACCTTAGCAGTCCATTACCAGTGCTGCACAGTTACTTTTGGTTGTTGCTTTTATCCAAAACAAAGTGAGGCTAAGCCCAGAACCAAGCAGTCGAGAGTCAAAGGTCATGCCATACTGTACACTGTCTACTGAAAATTGAATATACTACCTTTCCAACAATAGCACTGAACCTTAACTGCTGAGCCAACCTGTTTCAGACAGAAGAAAAAATAATTCATCAAGTACAGTGAAATTCTTTTCTTTGCATAGACCAGCTTGTCAGCCATGATCCTTGCTGATCATTGCTGAGCGCCAACAGTGCAGCTTGACCAGGGCACCCTGTTCATGACCAACACGAGTACCAAACCATGGAGTCTCCCCAGACACACACCAGCCAACAGAACATGCCTCCATGTCTGACTATCCAGTGCATCACCCTCAAAGATGTCATCCATCCACCCAGTGCTCTGTCCCACATGACTGCTATGAACCCTTTACCCTTCCTCAAATCCTTCTTTCTCTGCCAGCCCGTGACTTGAGCAGCAGGAGATCTTTCTCCACCATGATAGCATAACAAAGCAGTGAAAGTCAGAGTACTTGGATGTCCTGCTGTCCTCCTTTCCATGTCAGCATACGGACTTGTCTCTCTCAAGCCTGACCTTCTTCTCTCTTTTCTGATGCATCCACAGCAGGGCAGAATGGGAGGAGAGATTGAGGGCAGCTGGCACCATCCCAATCCCCCATCATGAGCCAGAGACTACACATGTCCGTGACCTCTGGTGGAACTGGGCACACATTGCTTATACTGATCTTGATCATTTTCACGAGCAATTAGCTCCTCAAATGTTTATTGTGTTTTTTTTACATGGCGATGCTGATGCTGGGAACTGGGCCAGCCGAGTTACGAGTGCTCATAAATGAAAGACACCAGGTGCTATATTTTTTGGTACTGCGTTAGCGTGCTGAACCCAATGTAACACACTGATGTCAGTATGTGGCTTCAGGGAATCTTTCTGCCTTGTAAATGGGTCACGCAGATTTCAGGTCCATTAAGAACGTGAAATAGAAGCAGCGATGACAAGTTTGACAAGAGCAAATAAGCTGCACTCTTCCCCCTGGGTTTTTTTTCTGGTTTTTATCTTCCATTTCAAGAGGTCTGTCAGTAATTCCCACCACTGTAATTAAACATCATGAATTTTTTTTTTCCTGTCTTGATTTCAGGCCATCTTCTGCTGACTTTCATGGCTCTAAATTAGACACACACCCAGGAACTCACCAAACAATTAAAAAGAGCCAGATGCCGATAATATGGGGACTCTCGACTGAGGAACAGATGTCTTCTCATTTCTAATTTTGAACTTGGTTGTGCTTCATTTGTTTGACCAGATTTTTTTTGGGAACAGAAATGTCCTCGTGGATCCCGCTGCAAGAATGTTTCCCCATGTAAGGTCCTGACTCTTCCTTGGCAATGCTTTTCTCCCTTTAATCTATCATTACCACTCAACAAACCATTAGAATGAAACTAATTAAACTAGGTCTTAACGGATCAGAGGTATGAAAGAGGGACGAGAATTGATCCCTTAAGAAAGAAAGGTTTCTCTCTTGGTTGTTGAAGATTTCTATAAAGCAGAAATACAAACAAATTCTGCTGCAAGAGACTTTTCTGGGTTATGGAAAAAAAAATCGTGGAAGTACAGTGCCTTCGAAAGTGCCATTACACTCGATCTATACCTAACACAATCACAGGATTTGCTGGGATTTACTTTTCAGACACTTTAATTTGTTTATCACCTGTATCTATCTCTAATGACCCAAAGTCTGCTGGTGAGTCAGATGGTGGCCGATAGATCTTTCATTTCCAGACATTTCTCCTGTTCTTTTTCTTTGCTGAACTTAGGATTTTCTTTCTGATGTTGCTTCACCAGGATAAAGCCATCTGAAAAGATGTCATCATTGTAAAGCATCACCCTAATGATAATTTAATCCTTGAAGACTGACATGTTAATCTACCTGAGACTACCACTTCACACTTCCTGTATAATTACAGTTAAATTCCAGCGAAATGTGCATGTAAGAACGGGGCTTATGAAGCAATGCTTTAGCACAAATGTCAGCTTTCTTTATCCTTCCAGCATGTCCGTCTGCCATGGCACCGTCCTCTACAATCAGAGAAGATAGATGAAATTCACTTTCGGCACCAACGCGGCAAGATGACCAAGTCGATAAACCACTGAAACAAGCACACAATGTCACAACGTGGTATTTTCTGTCGACTAAAAGTACCTACATGTTTTGAATCAGAAAACTTGAAATTGCTTGGCAACAATGTTTGCTCATAGTCTATTTAGCACAACATACAAATAACCGCACTGCAGAAGCCGATTGCATAAACATGGAGAAGAAAGACGTCCACGGTCAGCGGTTAGGGCAATCAGCATCTCCGTTCCCTCCCCTCTCAACCTCCCAGCTGAGGAACTGAAGGAACATGCTATTATTAGCCCCTTTGATATGCAACAGCTTCCAAGAGAGTTACCGTATTTAAATGACTAGCCTGATTTAGTGTGCCCAAAAGCACAATGTTGACTTTCCAGAGAGGAAGGGAGGCAAGGGGAGGAAAAAAGGACACCACGATGAGAGAGAGAGATGATGGAATGACTACAGGTTTTAATTTATTCCTCTGTCCAAACCTTTCTTCAGGTTCTCTGGAAATCCCATTTTATACGAGTCAAATTTTTTTCTTTCTTTGATCACCATTTTCGCAGCTGTTTGGAGATGGGGCACTCGATAGGCGCATCTGTCATTCTCAAAAAACAGCCTGACACTACACATTACGTCATGCAGCCTGCAGCCATGGGGCTCGATGGTGAGCACTTACGCATAAGAGCATGCTTGCACTCCTCTCTTAACCCTTCTACTCTTACACGCCCTGCTCTCTAATCTTTTGTTCCCTCTGAAGGCTATTATCCACCAACAATGCACGACAAATAACAGACGCCAAGTATCAAATAGAAAAGAAAGACGTAAACAGAGGGTAAAACATACAAATGTTGCTACAGGATGTACAAAAGTCAGGAAAAGTCAAAGGAAACCTGCTTCCCAGAACGGATCCCAGCGCGTCCAGTTGAGACTAGACCTCTGCATCAAGTAATTTATGTATGTATGCA
Source organism: Prietella phreatophila (assembly GCA_025728095.1). NCBI lineage: Eukaryota > Metazoa > Chordata > Actinopteri > Siluriformes > Ictaluridae > Prietella > Prietella phreatophila. Next base: position 27,987,379 of record JAOUWY010000076.1, on the reverse strand, counting down.
GGAAAAATATAGCTCATGGGACAAAGAAAGACCACATTATTACCGTTCAGCATTGATTAATTCATTCATCCTTAGTAACTGCCTGGTCATGGTCACGGAAATTAGGCTACTAGTTTGTTTAAATTTTGGGAAGCAGAACCAACTAAGTTTGTTAGAAAATATCATGGGCAGGTATTAAAAATAGTTAACTAAGGTTGTAGGAACTGTAGTCACTGAAGTTGAGGAACTGTCAGAGATGGAATTCACAGCTTGGTTTTCCCAGATCTCCAGGCACACAGTGGTAGGTTTTCCAGTTCAGGCCACACCCATCCATCCATCCTTCCATCCATCCTTCCATTTTCTGTACCACTTATCCTACACAGGGTCGCAGGGAGCCTAGAGCCTATCCCATCGGAGTCGGTACACAAGACAGGTGACACCCTGGACGAGGTGCCAAACCATTTCAGAGCACAATCTCACACACACACACACACACACACTACAGGCAATTTAGGGATGCCAATCAGCCTACAATGCATGTCTTTGGACTGGGGAGGAAACCGGAGTAACCGGTCCTTTTTTTGTACCGCAAACACAAACACTATGGACAATTTAGAGATGTCAGTCAGCTCATGACACGAACAACATACAAACCCGTGAGAATCGAACCCTCAACCCTAGATGTGCGAGCCAAACTTGCTAACTACTAGGCCACCATGATGCCTGGCCACACCTACATGAGGTTTAAATCCAATTACAGATAGTGGTATTGCGATACATCTCAAGGCTGTGCCTAATGCTGAAAGTGAACATGAATGAACCTGGGCTAAGCGTGACTGGCCACCAAAGCAGAGCATGTTAAACGATTAGCTGTGCAGTCAAACTCAAACATATTGGCTGATCATAAAATCTCTGTTTTGATTTTCAATAGTTCCATGGGTTAAGTTGAACAAATAGGCTTTATGGGATTTCATATTTTTACAAGGTGTTTTGGCATAAGAAGGGCAAAGTTCCTGAAGTTAAGAAATTTATCAGCAAGCATTGCACTTCTGGCAATTAATTGCAGCATTTTTTTTATTTTAAAACCAAACACTGATATGACACAAACAAAGGTCACGGAAATGTCTTGAGAAAAATGCGTTGCTCCTTTATCCTACAATTAAAGCATTGTAAAAATCACAGCGCTCTAGAGTATGCTACATTCCTAGTGAGGGTTTCCAACACTAGGTTGCTCGGGCAACATAATTACACACAGGGTGGTTGGGGTAATGTTGTGGGGGGGGAAGAGGGGTCGGAAACACACTGCGATGGCTTCTGAGCTTTGACACCATGCTATTATGGTACTGTTTGAATTTCATACAAAATAAGCATCCAGCGGCCCGCGGTGTCGTGATCGCTGTCCTCTGGCCAAACCGTCTTGCCATTCGGGCTCTTGTTGTTTATATATATAAATCCAGCCACTGCAATGAAGAGTGGATATCATCTGCTTTTCAGCAATGCTGTTTTTAGCTCCAGGACTTGCCAGTACTCCTACTGTGTGCTAGCAGGGAGAAAATATAATCTGGAAAATATGGCATGTTATGATTGGAACCAACCGCACGAATGTCTGTGATCCCTCCGGATGCTCATTATATACTCTGCAAATATCTTTGGCATTTCGGGATGAAATCGCAAGTCTGTATTTTCTGTGCTAAATCTCCACAACAGGATTAGGATTTTATGGTTGTGTGGTGGATTTTTTTTTCTTTCTTTTTCCGTGAGGTCTCCTTAGCACCTGTTGAATACTTCCTGAAGGTTCTAATGCATTTATGTTTACATTTATAGCACTTGGCAGATGCCATTATACAGAGCGGCTTACATTGATCTCATTTATACATCTACATTGATCTCATTTATACATACATTTACATTGATCTCATTTATACATCTGAGTGGTTGAGGGTTAAGGGCCTTGCTCAAGGGGCCAAAAGTGGCAGCTTGCCAAAAGTGGCAGCTTGGCGGCTGTGGCGCAGTTGGTAGAGTGTGTTGTCCACTAATCGTAGTGTTGGCGGTTCGATTCCCGGTCCGGGCGACTCCACACTCCAAGTGTCCTTGGGCAAGACACTGAACCCCAGTTGCTCCTGATGGCAAGCTAGCGCCTTGCATGGCAGCTCTGCTACCATTGGTGTGTGTGTGTGAATGGGTGAATGAGACACAATGTAAAGTGCTTTGGATAAAGCACTTTGGATAAGTGCACATTTACCATTTTATCCAATGAGCTGCCACGGCTGCTAATATTCTTTGTTAACTGAGAGAAATTCGGGTTTAAGCAGAGTTATTGTTACCACCTTGAAATTTTCTATTTATTTATTTTTAATAACTATAACAGCACATCCTGTAGTGTTTTATTCCTCTTATACCACAGCATAGTTGTTTGCCAACAACTAAATGTTTAAAATTTTTATTAAAGAACGACATTTTTAACCGTTTATAGTTACATTTAATGGTGTGGAACTTCTGTGAAACAAGTTTGTTCCTGTTATCATTTAAAGCAGCTATAAACAGTCATTCTCTCTTATTTAACTTGCTCTTGAAGATAAGTCAAGAAAGGCAGCTTTTGTCCGAAAAAGTTTCAGCTTTACCGTTGACTGTTACAAAGCGCTGACACTGGAGACTCCTTCCGAAAACACTAAAGGTTTTCTTACAGAAACGTATACCGTATTTTCTTTTTACATGTTTTAATATGAAATCTACAATTTGATGCATCACTACTGTCGGAGCTGCTGTTATAGAAAATTTAAATCAACACCTTCTGACCAATCAGAATCGAGAATTCAGCAGCACTGTGGTGGAACTTACCCGCTTTTGTGATATTATGGCAGGAACGAAGTAGCATACTGTGAAACCCGGCAGTTTATGAACCTGAATCCGGTATTATTTTGATTTGTATAAGTCAATCTGTTACGAGTAATGCATGAGGTGCATTGAACAGTACTCCACTTAGCAGTTTTTAATAAGGTGTAAAAACTGAATATTATTCAGGAACTCAGAGAGCAGGTGATTAAAGAGCTGAAACCGTGCCCACCGAGGAGCAGATGCCAATGTCACACATTCCACTTGAAACTCAAAGCAGGCAAGCGTTCCTTCCAAACCATTGCCAGGTCGATTAGATTACAGCAAGAGCCTTGGTGACAGCTCCTGGGCATACTTGAAAAGTGGTTGCTACCCGAGATCCTCCCCATTCGCTCCTCTTGAGCTTGGAAAGATACGGTACACTGAGCAGTTCATGGAAGAAACCAAATGCAAGTCCTTCATTAAAAATGGCAGCTCACACACACAATAAAAAAGATCTATAGTCGTAGACTTAACTCTGAAAAGAAGGAACTTCCTTACAGCAGGACAACCTATAATCTAAAAAAACTTCAAGCTCCAAAAAAAACCCCCACAGGCTTATTTTACTTTATTTGATTTTTTTTTTTACTCAAAATCCATCATTTGCATGGTTTGGAGAGAATTTGAGAGTTCAAGGGCGTTCTGTCGCTGGACAAAACAAGCAAGAACAAGTGATCATGGAATGTGACGATTAGTCAATTAGTCCAATTGAGTGCAAAAGTCTGCACACCCCGTGGTTTTGGGGGATGAGAAAACGAGGATTTTCTACAATTGATCTGAGAATTTAAGAAGTTAAAAATGAAATGGACAAACCGGCAATATAACACATCTATAACAAAACAACAGCTCCAAACTGAATTTAATCACACGAAGAAATGGAGATAAAATCTTTTACAATGACTATGATTTAGATTTGTTTTACTTTTTTATTTATATTTTTACATAAAATATCCTTATATAAAACTCCTCCGTAACTCTCAGACTTTACAGCATTTTCTCTTAAAGTCAGACATTCCGACGGCTTCAAATTCGCAGCTAGAAAAATGACCAAGCTCTTCGCCAAGAGCTGAAACATTTATCTCAAACAAACACCACCTGCTGAACACCAACTGTGTGAGGGGATTAGTATCTCTGATGACTCCTGACCACCTAGCGAAGCTTCTTTATGAACTACTCGAGCCGACTGTATCTGGTGTGCTCTATCCACCAGGATCAGCATGCAGAGCCACCGACGCGAGCACTTCCTGCCCATCTCTTGATTATCCAACTCACTGAGCCCATTGAGCATACAGCCCCAGGAGGAAACTGGAAACCCTTTACCATTCGAGCTAAAGGAGCTATAACCTCTCCTGCATTCAGAGCGTGGGCACGAGGTCAGAGACGCAGCACTGAATGAAGACTGCGGCTTGGTTTCAATAGCACCCCGGGGGAAAAGCTATCGCTCTCAGAGAGGCCTTGATAAGCAATGCCATTATTCTAACACCATGAAAAAGCTTTTTGGGCAGAAATGAAAAGGAGCCAAACACTTACTGGCTACTTCCAGCGACGCGTTGTGGCTAACGGCTTCTCCGAGATAGTTGCGAGCCACGCAGACGTACGAGCCTTCGTCCGGTTTGCTCCGACGGCCGTGAATTATTTTCAGGAAGAACAGAGAACCGGTGGGAAGGAGCATGCGATGGGAACGCGAGTCGTCCCGATCCGTCTCCACCCTTTCGCCATCTTTGTACCATTCCACCGTGGGCGTGGGCCGCCCCTCGGCCTTGCAGTTGAGGGTGGCAGGTTCGCCTTTGGACACGATCAGGTCGGAAGGATGCTCCACGATGCGGGGCGGGTAGTCCTCCTGCCGCAGACGAGATCCTGGAGAACACACAGAGGGGATGGGAATGAGGTTCAGTGCAATGATGTTGGGATCTGAAGATCCGAGTGAGATCTTAGCACAACATGAAAGAAAGTGATGAAGAAAGTGTGAAAGATATTCATGACTCTGGAGTCAATTCTGATCCAGATCTTCCTCTGAGCGTGCTGCTACTGCATTTATATATTAGTTATATATTACTGATTTATGATTATACAATTAACCAATTGACTTTTTTCCCTCAAAAATTTGACAAGCATTATGCTTTGGATTCCCTTCACTGTTATTCCACGTCTTCTTAAATGTCACTTCTTAAATCTCGTGTTTAAATCTTGAGTACTGGCTGTGTTTTGGCACAGTGTAACCATGAAGGGGGGAAAACGAAGAAGAAGAAAAACCTCTGGCAAGCACAAATATGCCTTGTATAAAAGAAAATGGTGGTACGAGACAGCCAGTTAAACTAACATTTGTAAACATCTTCCTCAGTGCATGTGGTTAGGCCACATTTACGACCGCCATGTTTTTCTTTCAAGGGACTCATTTGTCCATCGGATGAAATTACGGGGTTGAAGCCTGCACTGCTTCTTATAAGATTGTTGTCCTTATTCTACCTTCGGAATGAGACAGACTTTTTATCTTGGAAGCTCTAAAAATGCTGCCTGGAGCCACTGACTTGAAGATTTTGCACCGGAGCCCTAGAGAAATGAATTTTTAAAGCGTCTGTAATAAAGTGTGCTTTACATGTATTAGTTATCTAGACATGGCTCGTCAGCACAGTCGCACTTTTAACATCGAGCTTTCCAAATTCCCCTAAGGATAGCAGCTGGAAAGGAGTTTACATTTTTAATATTACACATCACACAATTGGAGAAATTGAGTGCTTAAGCTATTAGATCAATGGAAATTGATTTTCTTTGGCCTCATACGAACAAACCTGTAGCTTCTTTTATGTTCAAATATCAACACTGCAACTTTGCTGACAGCCCAAACAGGGTGCCAATACTTTGGTGAGAAACGAGATAAATGATGAAGGCAACAAAATCCAAAAAACCTTTCCCTACCAAAGATTGTAATGTTGAACATGTGATCTCCGATGCCAGTTTACTAGACATATAGTGGACTATTAAGGTTCTGTTGTATTATACTCTATGTAGTGAGCGTATATAGTGAACAGGAAGCCATTTAGTGTGGATTTTGGGGTTTAAAAAGTCCTGCATTAAGACATGTGCTCTAAAAGTGTACTAAAAACTATCAAATATGCAATACAGAATGTGTAGAACATGTAATAAAATGTGTGAAAAGTGTACTAAAAGTGTCAGACTAAAATGTATACTAAAAGTATAAAGTGTATACTAAAATATGTAAACTACACAAACGTAAAAAGTTCACTAACAGTCTGAAGTGAAGTGCAAAACTTGAAAAAAGTACTAAAAGGTATATTAAAAAGAGTAAAATTGCACTAAAAATGTTTAAAACGTACTACAAAGTGCAAAACATACTACATGTACTAAAAAGTGTACCAGATGTTTAATAAGAAATGTAAAACATACTTAAATGTGGACTAAAAAAAATTTTTGTAAAAGTGTAAAGTATACTTAAAAGTGTAAAAATGTACTAAAATGTTTAAAACATCTCATAAAAAGTTTAAAACATACAAAAATGTGTAAACGTATGAAAATGTATATCAAGAGTGTGCACTTAAACGTTTAATAAGAACAACATGTAAAACATACTTAAATGTGTGCTAAAAATGTACAATTTTACTACAATGTGTAATAAAGTGTAAAACATTTAAATGTGGACAAAAAAATGGTGAAATGTGTACTAAAATGTGTTGTGTAGTTAAAACTGTAAAATATACTAAAAATTGTAAAATTTTACTAAAAATCTAATAAAAATAAAATATACTGTGTGTATTATAACATGTACTAAAGCTTTTTTTTACGCTTTTACCAAAAGCGTAGTATGTACCAAAAAAGTATGTATGTAAAACATATTAAAATGTGTGTTAAAAATATAATGTGTACTAAAAAGTGTCAAATGTAGTTAAAAGTGTAAAGTATACTAAAAAGTGCAAAAATGTGATTGAAAGTGCAACAATTTTACAAAAATGTGTAATAAAATCATATTACATGTGATATTTTAGTACATGTTTATGTAAAACATACTTAAATGTGTACTAAAACGTGTACTAAAGTTCACTAAATCTATATAAATGTAAAATGTCACTTTTTACAGATTTTCAGTGTAAAATAACACTGTTGTTTTTTTCTGTATCAGACTTATGTATAAATGTATAAATACAGACTTATATGGATTTATAAATAAAGCATGGCAGTTTTGCTGGGTGTTTGTTAGCAGACCTTTACACTGTGATATATACACTGGGATTTGTAGAAAAGTGATATACTTTTATGATAAGGTCCACCTCTACAGCCCACAAACCCACGGCTCTGTGAGGAAACTCATCCTCCAATTACAGTATCGTCGGTCCTCTTTGGAGTGCAGCGGAGCAACACTTTAAACACAGCACTGTCATTTTAGACATTTGACACGTCTGTGATCAAAGGCGAGAAACGTGAGGCGGCGGGAGGAGAGAAGAGAAGATAGGAGAGGATAGGAGAGGCATCGCAGCAGCCTGAGAGACTGCGGGAGAGCGAGACAATCATCACAGCTATATGTCTTTATATACACACATATGTGTACGTGTGAGTACCTGTAGGGGGTGTGTGTGTGTGTGTGTGTGTGTGCGCGCGTGCGCGCAAGTGCAATGGCAGTGTATAAGCAAATGAATGTGGCAGAATGGGGAACAGTGTGTGCGTGTGCGTGTGTGTGAGAGAAACAATTAAAAAGGTCTGGGATTAAGTCGTGGTCCAGGTCACAAATCATTTGTCCAGAATCCCATGACCTGGAACTGATGTGTCTTCGCAGTGCTCATTGGCTTCACACACACACACACACACACACAAACCCACGGCTCTGTGAGGAAACTCATCCTCCAATTACAGTATCGTCGGTCCTCTTTGGAGTGCAGCGGAGCA
>JAOUWY010000076.1:27906893-27921631 GCA_025728095.1 Prietella phreatophila | reverse complement strand
CACACACACACACACACACACACACACACACACACACACACACATACACACACACACACACACACACACACACACGCTCCTCACTGCCACATTTCAAACATTAATAATTCAGAAAGAAATCATGTGGATGAGGCTTTTGCTTCTGAGATCTTGAGATCTTTTGAGTGTTCATGACTTCAGTGAAATGTCAGTGTGTGATTTATATCAACATTACTGAGCCTGAACAGCTGCCGGGTACCTAACGCTGACAGAATGAATGACTAACTACAACTACAACTAGAACTAGAAACAAGTAACAGTAGGGCTTGAGGTCTTGAGGAGGGATTTGAGGAGATATCTGCTAAAAACGATTAAAAATAAACATAATATAAACACAATATAAGATAACGCATCATTGTACAATGTCACTATTAGCAAATTAGATTGTACGTGTTCACGTATTCAGAGTCTCCGACTTAAACGCGACACTTATTTATGCAGTATTTACACAAGGAACGTTTACACAAGTTTACACAAGGAAATAGTGTTTTGTTTTGGGATTTTTTTTCCCTCAGATATGATTTAATAGTCTTTGTCTTTGTTGTCAAATGCAATACCGTAATCATGTATCATAAAAGTGGGAAATTTAAAATGAAAATAAAAACAAAACAACGATATACGAACGAGACGTCCAGAGAACATTTAAATGCATTTGCTTGCATTGTCGTAGCCACGTTGGTTGCTATGGTAACGACAGACATTTGTACGAAGCTAGTCAGCTAGCAACAGGTAGGTTTGTGCATGGATTACGGATTGTGCTACACATACAGAAAAAGTCCAGTCACTGGTTGGAAAATGTTTTAAAGGACAACAACACGGGCGTAAAGGCCACTTTTCATTGGTTAATTATTCAGCCACAGGTTCAGAAATCAGATATGTCACTTGGACAGATTGGATTTGTTTGATGTTTTTGTTGCTTGGGTGTGTTTGTTTTCTTTTCCTTCCTTTCAGACTGCAGAAGGTCTTACCTTCTCAAACTCAGTCTTCATTTCCCATCTAAAGCGAGCAGCATCTTGTACCATTTAGCTTATGTCCTTGTGTTATATAATAGGATGTTCGGAGTATACATACACACACACACACACACACACAAACACACACACTCCCACACACACACTCCCACACACACGTGTAAAAATGAGGGCACGTAAGAGCCGTAAATAATCGCAAAATGAACTTCAAGGACTTGCCGAAGTGCCGTTTGAGCCCCTGAAGTTCATTCCTGCACATGAACTTTTCACATCTAATCCCCCAGAGTGGCCTGAAAGACCTCGGGTTTTTAAAAAATACATCAACATTCATGGTATAGCACGTAATTTATGGACTCATCCATGCTGTCCACCTGTTTTTCCACTCCAACTCCAGAAAGAAAAAGTCAGGGAAAAAAGACACAAAAAAGGTTTTACTTTCCTTCCATAATTCATAACCCGCCAACTCTGAGGGCACGTCCCTTACAGCGACGAGCCGTCAAATGAAAAATGCATCGAGGACGGATCTGGCTTTTTGAAGTCTGCCATTCATTTAACTGACAAACGTATTACACACTTCCGATGCACTGTGCCAGTGACGAGTAAAGAAAACTCCAGGCTTAGTCAAAGAGAGAAAGGTTTTGATGCTGCTCCGGTTTCCAGTCTTGCAGTGTCTCACCTCTCCTGTCCTTTGCTCGAGCTCTGACCTTGCAGGAAATACAGTAAATGAGATTCACAGCTCACTGTTACCTAATTAAAGGGGCTTCAAATCTCCTGGAGCCACACGTGAATGAGAGAAAGAGAGAGAGAAAGAGAGAGAGAGAGCAGTAGACTTGAACAATGACCTCCAAATGCATCTGGGTCTTCATTTTAATCACCAGCTGGAGCTCTGCATTAGAGTCACGGCCTTTTAAAACCCTTATTTATAGTTCTTCGTGCTCCATCGGGTTCAGGCCGAAGGTTTCTTTTCAAGATCGGATTTGAAATTTAAAAAAAGAAAGAGTCTGCTCTGCAATAGAGAATATAAATGCAGCCTCGAGGCCTGATTCTAAACATCAAATGAGTTTGAAAGGAACACCACGTTCTTACTTGGGGGGAAAAAACAGCCTTGAGGGTGCAAGGAATTGATGATGATCTTTTTATCGAGAGTAAAGAAGCACCTTGTAATAAACATTTACATAAGCAACACTCTGAATATGTGGAAGATAAATGTCCTTCCAGTAGATAGCTTTTAATCGACGGAAACGAGCCCTGAGAGGTGTTGTGGTAGAAAGCATGAAAGCAGACATGAACAAAATGTGTTTCAAGGGAAAAAAAAAAAGTAAGAATGTTTTCTTCATGATATGAAGAAAACAACATCCTGAGAACATCTCAATGGCTCCAATTCCGAGTTATTTTTCACTAATGGATCAGATCAGACGGATCTGATATTGTTGTGTATTTGGGGGAAATGTTAATTTTTATTTTTAGGTAGGAATAGATATTGGCCAGCTCACTCGCATGTACTGGACATGGATGGTCGTATGAGTCGCATCTACTGTAAACGTCTGCATCTGATTACATTGTTCATTCTGAAGATATTGTCATGCAATGTATTTTCATTTTTTTAGTCCAGGTGATGAAACGGTACATCAATCACGGAGCTCGAGATATAACCATCAAATATACCTCGTAAACCGGCTCGTATACGTAGGCCGTGGCAGGTGGTAAATGGTCTGCACTTATATAGTGCTTTTTTAACCTTAGCAGTTCCAAAGCGCTTTATACTGGTTCTCATTTACACACACACACACACACACACACACACACATACCAGTGGTAACAGAGCTGCCATGCAAGGCACTGAACTTGGGGTTCAGTGTCTTGCCCAAGGATACTTCAGCACGTGGATTCACGTGGGCCGGGAATCGAATAGCCAACCCTACGATTAGTGGACAACCCACTCTACCACCTGATCCACAGCTGCCTGACAGATGATCCGGGCTCCAAAGAAATCCATCGGACGTCCTCTGGACGGCAAGCACAAACAAACCCAATACAGAGCTGCATGACGGTGTACCACCGGTCTGCGCGCACAACTCACAACAACACTAATGCTAATAAAAACAAGGACGTCAAACACTAAAATATCCTACAGGTGATACGCAAACGAGTGCTTGCTTCTGTATAACGAGGGGATGCAACAACAAGCTATCGTTTCCATAGTAACAGCAAATGCACATGGACTTGCATGGTAAGTGCACGTAATCTAAGTCTAATAATAAATGTGTTGCTATTATATTAAAAATAAATAGAGAATCATTAAAAGGTGAAGTTGTCTGTAATATTCATGGAAGCAGTATCCAGTGTCAGAGGTAAAGCTTGAACTTTACAAAAAAGAGAGAAGTTTTTATTTCGCTTTGAGAGAAAGTGAGGGAGCGGCTGCTTATACTGTAGTTGCTATAACGTAAGTAGTAAGAGGAAGTAACTCATTTCGAGGACGTTGTGGAAACCGCCCTTTCTCACTGTAAACTTTGGGATTTATTGTCTGTCGCAGGTGTGGTCAGAGAAACAAAGCCTCTTGGAATGTAGCTAAAAGTGTGAACGGAGTCTGCTGCCACCATCAGTTGAAAGGCAGAATTGCAGCTTGTTGACTGATGGGCCATCAAAGGTGTATCACAGGAGGGAGAACCCCAAAATTCCAAAACTAGTACTATAAAACTTACATAATTTCTCCTTTAATCTCCTTCAAATCACTCTTCTTGTGATGCGAAACGCTTGTCCCAGCATTTCTCCCAGTCTTGGAAATGCCTCTTGGAATGTTTTTTTTTTCTTTTTTTTTCTGGATTTGAATCTTTTAGATCTTCTGTCTAATTTTTTTATTTCAGAGAATAAAAAAAAAAAACTATTGTTGTTGCATTGTTGTGGTACAAGATCCACCACACTTCTGGGTATAGCACTAGCATCCGGACACTTTTTCCTGATGCTTTCCCGTGTACGCGCCTAAGCACATCAGTGTAAAATGTCATTGGTGCGCATGATCAGTATACACTCCACATTCCAATTCCGGGAATTTTTGGGTCCCCGCTTGTACGTTCTAATAGAAAAGCCACAGGCCATTCACTGGTCAAAATAATGCTGAGAAGTTATTAGAATCCCTTCAGTCCTTGTTCTCATTTTCTCATAGAGAAATCTATTACACAAAACAACAAGAGCGAAACGCAGTTTGTCATTCAAAGAGAAGAACATCCTCAGTTACGGAAAGTCATTACGGTGTCATTTAGCTGCAGATTACGATGACTGGCTTGTACGGCATTATCGCTTTTATAGGCAAGGTGCTCATGCATATAATTAGTAGTGCTGGTGTGTGTGTGTGTGTGTGTGTGTGTGTGTGTGTGTGTGTGTGTCTTTTTAGATGGAAGCTTTATGAGTGAGAATTATTAAACATCTCATCAGGCCTTACTTCAGGATGCGGATAGGCAACGGAGAAGCCCTCATGTCATATTGAAAAGCTCTCCGCACAGCAAAGCGATTAGTGAAAAGGCTCTCTGAGATAAAGCACCAGAGAGTGCTGTAATGGCGAAATGAAAACGGTCCAATGATGGAACCCTGTGGGACGCCCATGAATATGTTGTAAATCCTTGCGCTGAGTTTGAAGCTATGTTCACAGATGCGGCGATTTTATCGCTGCAAGTCACTGTTCTATGAAGGCGCCACTAGGCGTTTCTACTGCTGCCATAGTAACGTTGATCAGTGGGTGGCGCAACTGGTGTTCCACTTTTGACAGATTGCTGTCATTTCATGCCGCCCGTTCATTAGCTTGTAAACCTACACTAGGCATCACATAGTACCATCACCTGGTATTGTGGTTCCTCTGAGCATTTTTATTAGAGTAAACAGTACGAGCACAATATTACCTGGGTTCCTGATAACAGTATGAGCATTGATACATCCCTAGCATGCAGGATGAGTATATTGTATCGTGGTATGTCAGAATACACCTGCATGTACATTAAAGCCCATCCGAGTCAAGTTTCACAGTCTCGGTTCACGAAGAGGTCAGGTCACGCTACAGATGGCTCGGACTGTGAGATCTCGTTGAACCATAACTCAATAAATCTAAAAAAAAAAAATAAAAAAAAAAACAAAAAAAAAACAGCGTTGACCCAGACAGACAGTTAACACTGCATGATTTAGTGATGCTGTTTTGCTACCACGTGTTTCAGAAGGTCAGTGATACAGCCAGAAGCTCGGGTCATTGCTTTAATGTGCTCCAGCGTTAAAAACTGAGGTCAAGGATGTCAGGCAAGTGGAATAACTGACCATAAGGCTGGTCTATCTGTCATGGACATACAAGGGAGTGTAGAAAATCCTGAAAGGAAATGGAACATCAAATTTTAGAGCCATGTCGTAACACTCCTCCACCTGGCAGCCCATCAAAAAAAAGAAAAAGAAAAAGGTCTTGTTAACAATGGAGGCAGTAAACAGCGTTGTGCGTTGTGGTAAGTGCATGCTTTCTGTCCCACTGCACATCTGCCTAGCATTACTAATGGATGTTTTGAGAGGGGTTTACTTTTTACAGCACACACTCGCACAGCTCATCAACATCTACGCGCATGTGTGTGCTCTCAACCAAAGTAGTGCAGGAGAAGAACACAGATCAACACAAGCCGTGCTGCACCGTTAGTGATTTCTATTCCGCCAAAGTAACGTCGGATTACTTACCGAACCCTGAAGGTCTAATAACGAACCTTTAAAACACGTGGTGTTATTCAACACATACAAACATAGACCGGCTTGCTTCGGTGACATTTTCCGTAAGGAGGCATTTCATTTCATGTGTATGTAAGGAGTCTCCAGTGTTAGAGCTTCATAGCGGTCTTTCGAAAAAGCTTTCCAACATAGAGAAGTCTTCAAGATGGACAGGTTCATGATTTCTGATTTCTGGGTATGCTGCGTTTTCGAGGGAGGTGCGGGTGGGGGTCAGTGTTTGTTCTTTTTAACTTATTCTAGAAAGGGATATATAAAAAAAAAAAGGAGACCGGTGATAACAGGACATTATATCACAGATGTTACTCAACTACAAACGAATTTTAATCAGTGGACAAAGACTGTGGTATAAGAGGAATAAAACACTTTGGGAAGCAATCATTTTCCTATAAATCCTGTAAATCCGAGCTAGATTTCCAACATGCGATGGGAATGACGTTAAATGTTGAGTTAGCTAAAGTACGTTGCTTTATCCTGGACAGATAATTCGATTGTAGATATGATATGACACAATAATAAAAGTAGTTTGAAAGAATACTTTGCAGTGTTGCAACTTGAGAGGTTTTATAAGTAATACTGGATGCTATATATTTTAATATTTGGGGTATAACTCAATGCCACTGTATTTATATTTAAACCTGTGGATTTTTTTCTTCTACCTGTAGAAACATTGGAAAGATGTAGAAAAGTCAGCATGATGTGTGAATTCTGGCTCTGACACTTCCTCAACCCCAACTACATCACTCCAGTTCATAGCAAGTTTCAACCCGACTGTTTTTTTTTTTTTTAAATGCTCGCCCTCGACAGTTACTCCAAATTTAATTGGTTCTATTTCCCAAACTCAGTAGCCTAATTTACTTCAACGCAACCCTGACCAAGCAGTTACTAAGGATGAACGAAGGAACGCTGAAAAAGTGTGACGCAGCACCTGACCTTCCTGTTAATTGACATGGTCTTTGCTTGTCACGCAAACTTCATATCTATCTGAAACATGGAAGTGAAAACCTCAAGCTTGTTTTTTTTTTTAACAGGATCCCAGTCTCAGACCGACTGTGCGCTTCTAGTCTCAACCTGATGACCTGCGAATATTTCTGGCAAGTTTTCTTAAAAGAAAAAGAAACAGAACAAAACAAATAGTGTGTCTCCTACTTCTCATGACTGTATTCGTCTCCACATTAGAACACATTATCCGTACTTTAGAAGCAAAAACATTATGCGGAAAACAGAAAACGAAACGAGTGAGCTACCCAAGTAGAGAGAAAGAGCTTTCAGTGTGAGAAAGTTGTGAAGCAGTGAAGGAAGGCAGTGAAGAGAGGGGTGGTTTACTTACGAGACCTGTCCCCTTTCCATCTCCACCCACCCTTGTTCTTCCCTGGCTTGTCCCCGTCCCAACACAGTCCGGGTGTTATCCAGGTACTCAGAAGCGACAAAGTGAGGAGGAGCAGTCGCCCCGTCATCATTCCAGCACAAATATCCGCTTATATCACATACGGCTACAGTACGAGAGGCGACACACTGCTGCTCTAACACACACAGACACTGTCATATTCCCACCATGGACTACTTCGACCTCTTCCCAAGTTCCTTACGGGACTCCAGGACATGTGGTGTAAGACGTCCAAGTCGAGCTGCCTCGCATAATCTCCTCCTCCCTTTTCGATTCTACAGGTTCTTCCAGTCAGTCGAGATCGGATGCCATTCCGGGTGACGGTGCGGGCGGAGACAGTTCCGCAGGATTGCTATCACACGGTGAGGAGAAAGTGAGTTGCATGTGTCAGTCTGAGGAAGATTTAACGGATTTCAGCGTCATGGCCAGGTGTGAGGGAGATAGTCACACATCAGTGCTCCCTCTGCGAGTACCAGCAGTCCCTGCAACAGCCTCGGAGCCGCTCTCTCTCCTCCTCTCTTGAATGCCAGTTCATCGGAAGTGGCGCCGATGTTGATATGAAAACAGGAGATAAATCAGAGGCAGGGTTTCAATCCTGCAACCTTGACAGTGCCAAGTGTGTGTCTGAGAGTGTGAGGGAGGGGGGAGGCAGAGCGAGAGACAGGGAGGAGGGAAGACATAGTATGATCGAGTGTCAAGTGTTCAGGTCAGATAACTCGAGCTGAGAGAGTTTCTTTCTCTTTCACTGAGAAGCCGCACCAATGCACTAATGTGCTGTTTCAGGCAGTTACAGCTAAAATACAACTCAAATCTTCTCTCGTCAATTACTGCCTAATTATTGATCACACACACACGTTCTTATATGATATCGTTTCTATAGCATCTCATTCACAGGTACTTGGATAAAAAAGGAGTCTCCAGTGTCAGTGCTTTGTAACGGTGCTGTCTTCAGGACGGAGGAGCTTTTCAGGCTTCGTGGTCCTCAGTAACGTGACAGGCTGCGTATTGTTTCGCAATTTTGTTTGGAACTACAAGACAGAAATGAAAAGTGAGGCTGGTGAGGGAACGGCCTATTCTTGCTGCTATAACATGAGTCAGAACTTGTTTTGAGGATCGTTAAATGGAAGAAAAAATTACGACGTGTTCTTTTTTTAATAAATAAAACATTGTGACTGTTGTCAAGTGGTGCAAGAGGAATAAAACACTTCAGGATGAGAGGTTAAAATAAAACAAGCAACGTCGGGGTGGTAAAAGTCAGTACGTTTACATGGACAACAATAATCTGATATGAACCTGATTAAGACGATACTCTGATTAAGAAACTAGCATATAAACAGCGATTATTGATGACCTTAATCCGATTAAAGTCATGCTCGAAGTAAACACGAATGGAATTAAGACGTGTGGAGTACTCCTGTTTTAGTCGCATTATCGACGTGCGTTACAGACATGTACACACCTTAATCACACTATTAACATCGTGTGGGAGTTTTCACCACATTTTGTGACAGGACACGTACACACGGCAGCGCTCGACCTTTTGACGGCAAACAAGAGCGCACGGCTGCATCCCAAACCGCATGTTTACCTGCTATATATTAGACGAAATACACGTATTTAGGAAAGTAAGCGGTTTGGGGCGCAGCCCACGGCTTCAAGCAGTCGACTATTTGCATGTACAGCATGACAAATAATTATCTGCACTTGAAGCTTTCGTAAAATTAAAAATGAAACACCCAGAACTGTATACGGTCCCATAACGAAGACCAACTGTATGTCAATACGTAAAAAACCTTCAATGTTAAATAAAACGGTGAATAAAAAGTGAAGCTTGGCTCCCGAGTGATGCAGCAGAAAAGAGTTCGCTCCATCATCTGGAGGTCATATGTTCCTAATCCCGATGACAACAATCCATGACCAATCGTACAATAAGAACAAGAGAGCAAAACTGGCCGTGCTCTCATGGTGGGAGGATCATTCTCTCTCTCCCCTGTCAATCACAGTGACTCTATCCAATCACAGGGGTCTGTCAGCTCATGTAGGAGGAAGAGGGCAGCTTGTGCGACGCTGCCCTGTGACGCTGGATGAGCAGCAACTCGAAAAGATCTGGCTGATATAGAGAATAAATTTAAAAACATTAAAGATGAAAGAAAGAGAAAATTGTCAATATTCTTATTTAACATTTTTATTTAATTTCATTAGTGTCATTGGACCAGGAACAACTGTCAGATTAACCTATTATTTAAAAATATAGATAGCTGACAGATTGTTCAATTATAGAAATGATTTGAGGCTTAGTATGCACACACACACACACACACACACGCTTTTTTCTTTTGTTATTATCATTATTGTTTGTGCTTGATCGTTGCTGCGTTCTGTTTAACCATTCGGTTTATTTTGATTATTTTTACAGTAGTGTTCCAGTGTGTCTCAGTCAGCTCCCTAGTTCAGCAATCAGGGCATTGATCAGAGAGTCGGGTATCTCAATCACAAAATCCTTCCATTCGCACCTTAAAAAATCCCACAATGCAAATCCCAAAAAAAAAATTAAAAACGTAAGTAGCTTGTAGACGAGTTTTTCCACCATTTCTAATTATTTTCCACCATTTCTTATTATTTAATAAACATAATTGCACGGTTCGTTAGAGTCTAACGATGTTTCGGTGTTTAAGATTTTATTGCTTGATGTACGGCGACAGAAACGCATGCGATTAAGCTAGCGGATTCACATGACATTGAACGATGACATCAGAAAGGTATCCGTCCTGCAACTTGTTGACGTTTAGGGTTCTTCCCCGTGCCCCAAACTCATCTACACCATACACAGATTCACAATTGAGACTCACCACTGCTTCATCCTTTCTTTCGTTTTTATCCTCCTCATATAGAAGTTTCCTAATTTATCCACGCCGGTATCTAAATGTCATGGTTCTCCGGATTTTCTTTTTATAATAATAATAATAATAATAATAATAATAATAATAATAATACCCCGCCTTGGGTCAGATGATTCCTGGGATAGGCTCCAGGCTCCCCGCGACCCTGCAGAAGGAATAAGCTGTAGAAGATGGATGGAGGGGTAATAATAATAATAATAATGATTGGTGGTGGAAGGAGTAATTAAAATGAAAAAAAAAGAAAAGATAGAAAAAAACACACCTGAAGTGTAATTAGTTTCTTTCCTCCAGTAATTTAAAGCAGCGTTTGGGTCTTAAGCAGATCTAATATAAGAGATAAATGATCTTTCATTAGCCGCTAATTAAAGCCTGACTCGATGATAAGAGCTGCTAGAAGACACTGGATTTCCACTTCGCTATACACACCACATACTGATCTCGCATAACGAGCTAATTAGCTGGAAAAGGTGAAAGGTAGGTGAAATGTAGGTTTTATAAAGCACACACAGCGATGCGATTACAGTGTAATGTCAGCTTTGATTATCTAATCAGGTTAATTAAGTGAGACATTTACTGGCTTCCACTGACAATAATAAGAGAGTGAAAAACACTCATGCACCTAATGTGGCTCTTTTAAGATTTGAATAAAACCTCGTCTGAATTCTAGCGCGGTCCGTGTGATGACGTGTGTTCTCCGATTGTATAACAATCGCCCTCATCAGTGACGACCGTTCTTCGAAGTGAACTTTGAGGTGGCAAGAAGATTTTTTTCCCCACTGTTTGTGAGGACGTTTCGTTTCTTGCCACCTTATTTATAGCAGCTCCATAAGTTTTGGCGTCTTCCAACGCCGTCCTCCTGTCGGTGGATTTTAGACAGCGCACCAACTCGAAGATTTCCATTTGAAAAATTAACCGTGTCGTCGGCCATATTGTGGCGTCACTAACGAAGAGCGACCGAAGAATTCTTTCACGACGTGCAAGTGCACATTCTCACATCCGGGTTTCTATCCTGTAAAAAAGGACAGCCGCAGGACGTCTAGCAGGAACACAGCCTTCAGAATGTAAACGCCACCTCGCAGACAAAGGTCGCATAAAATAAGCTTTTTTAATAAATAAATAAAGAAAGAAAGAAAGAAAGAAAGAAATAAAACATCGCAGTGATGTCCCCATATGACACACCGGGAGCTATTCTTCAGCTAACCTTGTCTGGAGCGCGTGTGATTTAAAGCGTTTCCAGCAGCAGCGTGCAATAAAACCCACGAGCACCATCTCTCCACCTTTCCACCACGTCTCCTCCACTCACCTCCCCCTTTCATCACCCATTATCGTCCCGCTCACAAACCTCAGCCTTAGTTCAAAATGATATGAGAAGCAATAGAGAGGGCCTCATGCTTGTTCCGACCTTCTTGTGAACGTACGGAGAAGCTCGCTGGCGTTCAGCATCGTTCTGTAATCTCTTCGTCGCTGTTGATTTATCATCAATGACTATTAACAGGAAACATAACAGGAAGTCTTGTGGTGATGTTTAATAAGGACACGATGGTGTTATGATGGACGGGTTGGATTTATCTGCTGACTGGAATATGATAAACAGGCGGGAGCAGACACGGGACAGGATTTATTTTATATTGCCAAAAAAAAAAAAGCCGAAGTAAAATATAGACAAGGTTTTATAGGACGTGTCAGATAGGTCGATGCTTCCAGATGTTACTATTATTATGGTATTATGGTGATGTCATGTGACCTACTAGGTCTGCTACCATTGGTAAATGGTAAACCAGTGTAAAGCGGTTTGTAGGACTAAGGTTAAAAAAGCGCTACAATAAGGGCAGAGCATTTACCATCTAGAATCCCGATGAACATACGGTAGTAGTCGTGAAGTCCAAAAACGGGTCGAAGCTGATGAAACATGCCATGACCAAACAGTGTATTTTCCCCAAATTTCCCAGATCTAATCAGAAAGTATTGCCGGATTAGCCACAGATAGATCAGTCATGCTGAGAGCCTCTTAGACCATATCATCATCTTACCACCGTGACCTGATCAATCATTCAGCTCACCTTCCTTCTGTCCTTTCCAACACCGATCCAGAAATCCTTCAATCAATGAAGAAGCGAGACCTCCAAAGGTTAACGAGTGCAAAGTCAAGCACACATCACATACGGCCATCACACACCTCACATACGGCCGTCACACACCTCACTTACAGCCTGATACATCATGCCATCGCGAGAGACCATGTTTCCCTCCAACACTTCTTTTTAATACACACAGTGTTTGACTAGATTCTTGTATAGTTGAAAGTTTTGAAATTTCCCAAACCTTGGGTCACTTGATTTACAACACTGTACAAATTTGAGGAAACTAATTACCTCAAAATTTTTAAGTTAAGCCAAATACACTTAAATATAACAAAAAAATTAACTCTATTAACTCTCTTTAAGTCTATTTGGCATAAAGAAATTGAATTCTCAACTTAAAAATTTTGAGGTAATTAGTTTCCTCAAATTTTTGGAGTTAAATGAACTTATCTGATTTTACAGTGCATTAACATATAATATGTTTTTTTTAAGTTACAGTTAGTTTTTTTTGAATATTTAAAGCCTTTCATGTCGTTTTCAATCACAATAAAATCTCCTGTTGTGTTCCAGTCTTCTAGATTAGTCAATAGTTTTGAATGTAAAGTCAGAGGCATCATTTGAGACGCGGTTCATGACGACAATCACGACGACGGTGGGAAGAGAAACAGAACTCGTCAGCCTGTTTAACATCGCTGTGCATGAAATCGTTAAACAAAGTCATGCGTTAAGTTCGAACCGGAATCCGCTGCTTCGTGCCGGGCCTTATCACACCACACCAATGTGGATTATTATTACTGAACCGGTAAATGACGAACAGTCTTTTGTTTTTTCATTCACATTACACATATGGATGTTACTGAACCGATAATGTTCCTGAAACAGCGCTAAACTTTACTGGAATAATACAATGTTAATGGATGCAACAATACAGTGGATATAAAAAGTCTACACACCCCTGTTAAAATGCTACGTCTCGGTATGTACAATAATAACCCAAAGTGGATTATTTTCATAAAACAGCACTTCCTAGTGCCCTAGTGCCCAAGTGTTCTGTTCCTCATGCCCCAGAGCATTTTATCTACGATCAGAGTGTTTATTGATTAGAACGCTAATAATGACTTCATTGTTATTTAATCTGTTTGTAGTTGGTGAAACTAGTTAGTTCCTGTTCTCACAGACGTTTAGCAGCTATAAACAGCTCAAATAAGAGACAAATACAATTCTGCATATTAACTGTCATGTTACTGAGAAACCACACTGCGTAAACCCCTCTGTGTGAAGATGTCCGAAGCAGTAGAGCTGTACCTCTGACTTGTATAAAGCGCTGACACTGGAGACTCCTTCCATACCGTAAATGGGCTTTTTAGTCCCTGTGAATGAGCTGTTGGTATAGAAAGGATAGCGTATTAAAACAAGCGCATTCATTTAATCCTGTGCTGAGTGTGTGAGGTGAGGAGGAATAAAGTGATGACACGTCTGGAACGGGGTGATTAGAATGCAGACGTCTGGACGTATTGCACTGTAATGGAGCTCCAGAGCCTCTGAGCTTTCACAGCAGATTTCACTGAGCAAACACAAGCACTTTTACTACGACGCTCAGCTCCTGATTGACTTCCTAAAGCTGTAACACATCACATCACATCACACACTTGGACAATTCTCATCACCAGCCGAGATTCACTTCAGCTACATGGACCTGCTAATAATCACAATAACGCACCAGGTTTGTCTAAATATCGCTCCAGCCTTTTGGAAACACCCGAATGCTTGTTTAATTGCATTTTTATTCTAAGGTGTTGGATGAATGATTGGAAAACAACAGTGGGAATTTTTCAAGACTGGTCGGTAGAGTTGGTCGCATAAATATTGGCACCCTCAATCGAAAACAAGCGTGCCGTACTGCGCAAAGGTCAGAAAACGTGTTTTAGTTAGAACTGAATAATCTACAACAATGAAAATGTCTGTAGTGTGCTGCATTAGAAGTACATTTCTTTCAGAAAACAGCCTGCTTTACAACTCTAACATCTCTTTAAATAAATCTACAGATTAATCTCCGTGTCATATTTTTAAGAATAGTCCTTTCTGTTCAGCAGAATTTTTCAGCAGAAATTTTCAATAAAAATGAAACTAGAAAAAAAAAGAAAGAAAGAATAGTCCTTGTGTTTTTTTGTTTTTCTTTTTACTCTTCTGAAAGTTTTTTGAAGCAGTATGCAATATCAACATTCACCACTAGATGGCGCTTTAGAGGTAAAAGTCTAAGATACAGAAATGACACTACAGCAAATACTGGCCAGTCCTGTGAAGCCATGAGAGTAGGAAGAGTCTAAGGTCACCTGACTCCTGACTCCTGAGGAGGAAAACTTTACAAAATATGTGTATTGTTAATTTGTCTCCCCTCACAGGGTGAATTATTAACAATATTTCTCACACTGTGAACTATTAGAGACACAATATGTTTGTCTTGCTGGTGGAAAGAAACAATTTATTATTACTATTATAATTCCATCCATCTTCTATACTGCTTTATCCTTTTCAGGGTCACAGGGAACCTGGACCCATCCCAGGGAGCATCGGGCACAAGGTGGGGTACACCCTGGACAGGGTGCCAATCCAT
>JAOUWY010000076.1:27791048-27803090 GCA_025728095.1 Prietella phreatophila | reverse complement strand
CTTCTAAATAAAACCACACTGAGATACATGCTTGAGCTCTGTTTCACCAATTAATAGGTCAGGGTCAGTCGGAGAGGCACTGGTTTTCATGTCGGTGCTTCCTCTCTCTCTCTCTCTCTCTCTCTCTCTCCCAGCAAACAAATGACATTCATAGACCACCTGAGCGACGGACGCCTTCTGCTCCCCGGTGGCTGCATTCAAATAGGATTCAATTTAGAGCAGCCGGGTAGACGCTGGCTCAGGGTTCGACTCCAACACGCCCACGCACTCACTGATCACACAGAGAACACGTTTCTGAATACACCCATCGCCCTCCCCCCTCCCGTCTCAGTCTGAGCAGAAAACACTGATTGACAGCTTCATCAGTGATGTTCGGAGATGTGTTAGCACGAATTAGCATGTCAAAGATGCTTTACAGGCGCTTTATGGCTTGCATCAGCAAAAATATTCAATATCACAATAATGCTGTAGGGTTGATATTGAAATTTAACACGTGCTGTGATGTCGGTTTTTCTCTAAACCAATTTATTTCTATTTAGGTTCTATTCCCTAATGATTATATTTCATCTTTATGTGGTAAATCTTAAAAACAAACAAACAAACAAACAAATAAAGTCAGCTTTTAAAAAAATAATACATTTATCAAAATATAATAAATGTGAGAATATTTATTCGAAAAGACTGCAAACTGTGTTCTCCCACTAAGAGATATCTATCCCACTAGCATCTAAATAGGCAGATTTGTCTTAGTTTAATTTTATTCATTTGATCTCCCTGGCTACGTTGTCCAATCATAGTCTAAGATCATAGTCTAAAACATTATTTTTCTTTGATGATAAAACACACCAATGAGCTAAAACATGAAGACCACTCCCAGATGAAGTGATAATGTTGATCGTCACGTAACAACAGTGCATGTCCAGATCTTGGATGAATTAGATAGTAATCGAACAGTAAGTCGCTTCTCATAGCCCGGAGAAAATGGGCAGGTGTACAGACCAGAGCGACTTTGACAAGGCCCAGAAGACAGGGTCAGAGCATCTCTGGAACAGCAAGGCCTGTGGGCTGCTCCCGGTCAGCAGTGGTGAGTATTTACTGACAGCTGGGCGCCAAAGTCTCATCGACGGGTGAGAGCAATGACAACTATCCCAACAGAAGGATTCTGTGGCACAAGATACAGAAAATTCCACTGATTTCGAAATTTTCACTTCTGCAGACCAGTCATAGTGCCCATGCTGACCCCTGTCCACAATTAAAAGCTCCTATAAAGTGCACATGAGCAGCCGATCTGGACCTAGGTGCAGTGGAAGATGTTCACCTGGCCCGATCGTGAAGGGCAGAGTATGAGTGCAGCGCTTACCAAGGGAAAGGATGCACTGTAAGAAGAAAGCAAGCCAGTAGAAGCAGTGTAATGTTACGGGAAATGTTGGGAAACCCTGGCTTTCATCTGGCTGTCAGATTGACACTTCCCACCTACCCACTCATCACTGCGGGCTAAGTATACTTCATCACAGCAACGGTATTCTCTACTGGCAGTGGTCTCAATCAGCAGGATAATGCACCCTGATACACTGCAAAAATGGTTCAGGAATGGTTTGAGGAACACGACAAAGAGTTCAAGGTGTCTCTCCGGCCTCCAAATTCTCCAGATCTTGATCCGTGGGATGTGCCAGACAAACAAGTCCTATCCGCAGTGGTTCACCTCACAGCTTAGAGGACTTTCTGAGGATCAGCTGCTAACATCTTGGTGCCAGAAACCACAGCACACCTTCAGAGGTCTTGTAGAGTTCATGCCTCAGCAAGTCCGAGCATTGTATTGGTGGCGTGTAGAGGACCGATATCATATCAGGCAGGTAGTCATAATGTTTAACCTCATCACTCTGTTTGAATGTTTAAATAGTGGTTGGTTTAGAGGACAAAAAACTTGATTTCCCTTCAAAGTCTTTCTGATAAAACTGTCCACATTGCTTGCTAACGCTTAACAGGCTAGATACTGAGCTTATACCGAATAATCGTGGTGAGCACCCTTGGGAAATGATGATTGAGCCTGTACTGACAAGAGGACTCATCAATAGGTCGTTTCTTCTACATGTAGAGGAGAAATTGACTCTATCTATATAATCTTATATGTTTAGCAAATGGCAGAGGAATGTGGAGGACTGTGTCTTCACACATGAGCAAAATACACCTGTTTTGCATGTTTGCCTTAATAAATGTCATTTTGGACTTTCCTACCTAATAGTACAAAATACAGATTAAAAACAGAGTCATTTATAATCTGCTGTGGGATTCATCTCAGCCTGAAAGTCACAAGGAAATAGTATCCAAACTAATTGTGAAATTGTGCTCAAATTAATACAACCGAAAGGCAGGTATTACATTTGCATAAAACACTTTCTGCACTTAGAAGGCAAGATATAAAACAAACAAACATTATTTTATTAAAGTTTCTTGTAAGTATTACCTGTAATACTGAAATCACATTAGATTTTTCGTTGGCCGTTCACACCCATGATGCTGACAGCGTATAAAGAGCATGTGAAAAGGCTTGCTTTACACCTACCTTCTTGAGAACACACTCGTGTCTGCACTCTTTTATTTTGCTTTCATCATATTTAAATGTTATTATTATTATTATTATCATTATTATTATTATAAGAAAGTACTCATTATTTATGCTCTTTATGTCATAATGAACCTCACAAATGTATTATAAGCAACATAATGGCTAGCAAAACTCTTCTTCATTTTTATTTTTTAATTCTGAGCTAGTCTTACATAACAGAACGTGTCGCTCTGTAGATTTTGGCCAGTATTACAGTAAAGCTTGGTGATCATAAGAATGAATCTGAGTAAAGCTGCAGGACACACTCAGAAACCCACAAGCACTCTGGAGAGGTTCAGGTCCAGCATGAAAAATGACTCATGTCTTAACAGATGGCTCCAGTCAGGGAATGTAACAGGATTGCACTTTTTTCATGCCCTGGACCATTATACAGTCCCAAGACAAACAATAAATGCAATTGGAAATAAAGATAAGATTTGTGTTTCGTCGTGTGCACTCTATTTTTTTTATGGTATATTTGAAGAAATAATATATGTCTCTACCTTGAAAATGTATGAGTGTGCACAAAAAAAATTTGTATCTCTATCTGTCTCTGTGTGTATTTGCACATGTCTGAGTGAGGGAAGGGCGGGAAGTAAGATTAAGCCCTTCGACCCCAGTTGCCGTGGCAACAGCATCAATAAAATCGCCCGAGCCGGATTCACTCCTTGCTGTCTTTCTCAGAAGCACTCATGGGGGGCTTGATATTAAACACAACTCCACATGTACATTCTCTCGTTCCGATCACACACACACATTCCCATCAGGGACTTTTTTCTCGCTTTATTCTATACGTTCTGTCTATTAGAACCTCCACCTATATATACTGTGACATTTTACAGACACACCGCTGTGATTGATACGTACGGACCTCAGACTAAATCAGCGAATAATGCGTCAGCCGTCCTAAGGAAAGAATCTGAGTACTGTACCACTGCTCATGGGGTTATATGTCAGCGCTGTTCAATTCTTAAATCCAATTGGTCAGAAGGGGTTACTTATACTCGGATAATGGCAGCATTGTCCGTAATGCAGATTCGCATATATTAACGCATTCGTTCTAGCACGTAGCGTTAGCGTATAGTAACCGGTCATTCACAGGGACTTGTGCATTGGACGCTTCACAAAATCTGATTGTATAACTGTTGATACGGTGAAGTTTTCTGTAAGGAGATGTTTTTTTAACATGTATGGAAGGAGTCCCCAGTGTAACAGTCAGAGGTAAGGCTGTAACTTTTTCGAAATCTTCAGGACCAAGGAGTTTGAGCTTCTTGTGCATTTGTTATCATTTTATCAGAGATGACTGCATAAGGTTATGAGATGCGTTATTTGAATGCTAGGTGAAAGAAATGTGTTTTAATCTAGATTTAAACCGAGAGAGCGTGTCCGAACCCGGAACATTATCAGGAAGGCTAATCCAGAGTTTAGGTGAAAAACCTCTACCTCCTTCAGTAAACTTTGATATTCTCTGTATTATCAAAAGTCCAGAGTTTTGTGGCCTTAAAGAGCATGAAGTGTTGTAAGATGGTAGAAGATTGGTTAAATATAAAGGAGCTTGGCCGTTTAGGGCTTTATAGGCGAGTAGCAGTATTTTATAATCGATATGGAGCTTAACACCTAACCAGTGTAGAGGCGATAAAATTGGGTTAATGTGTTCATATTTTCGTGATCTGGTAAGAATTCTAGCAGCTGCATTTTGGACCAACTGTAGCTTATTTATTTTGGATGCAGGATAACCACCCAGCAGTCAGTACAATAATCCAGTCTAAACTAGTTTTCCTGCATCAGAAACAGATAAGATTTCACATAGCTTGTGCAATATTTCTAAGGTGGAAGAAGGCTGGGAAATATAATTTTTAAATGACAGGTTGTTGTCTAATATAACACCCAAGTCTTTAACTTTAGTGGATGAAGTAACCGTACATCCTTCTAAATATAGAGTGTATATGAAGAGATTTTGTGTACAGATGTTTGTTCCGATTAACAATATTTTTATAGTTTTATAAGAAGTCAGTAAAAGAAAATTATTGGTCATGCAGACTTTAATGTCTTTAACACATTCTGTTACCGTAGGAAATGTAGAAATTTCATCTGGTCATGTAGAAAAATCGAGCTGAGTATCATCATCAGAACAGTGGAAATGAATCCCGTGTTTTCTAATAATATTTCCAACAGACAGCATGTATAAAGAAAACAGCAGGAGGCCTAACACCAAGACTTGCAGCAAACCATAATTTACTGCTGTTACCTTAGAAAGTTCATCATTTAAACAAACAAATTGGTTGCAGTCAGACAGTTTGGATCTAATCCATTTTAAAGCCTGCCCCTGAATACCGATGTAGTTCGGTAGTCTGTCCAAGAGCACATCATGATCTATGGTGTCGAATGCAGCACTAAGATCAAGTAGAACAAGCAGTGGAATGCAGCACAGATCTAGATGTTAGAAGTAAGTCATTTGTAATTTCGGCAAGTGCTGTGATGGGGCCTGAAATCTGATTGAAATTCTTCACAGATAGTTCTTTATAAAAATCTGCACTGGAAAGAAATGTCATCTTTGAAAAGCTTCAAAAGCTAACGATTCGTACCTAGCAAAACATTGCAGATCAAGATTTCTTTTTTTATATTCACAAAGCAAAGAATGGTAGAAGAGGTCCTCTTAGATCAGTTTTGAGTTTTGTAGATGAGGGAGGACAGAATGGGACTTTGGAGGTCCTTTACCAGAGCAACTTGTGGTCTGTTTCCTGCTCCATCACACACAGACCAAATGTGAAAGACTCCGTGCCTGAGGTGTGGCTGACTTGATGTCCAGGTAAGAGTGAAAATTCACAGCACTTTAGGGTACATTTTTAATGTTCAAGCCCTTTGCTTTTTGTGCTCGGCAACTTGTCAGAACTCCTGCGTCTTCTTTTCAAAGTTTAGAAGTTGATTGAATGAATCGACCTGGTGTTTTATTCCTTTTATATCTCTCCTTTGGAGTCAATACATTGTGCTTTTAGACCTTTTAAGAACATTGTGTTTTACTCACTTTCGTAATTACACAGATTTTATATTAGTTTCAGTGTATTTACTAAATTATTCATATTACTAATGGAATTATATGATGTAAGGTATAAAAAAATATGCATACTAAGCCAACAGTTGAATGTCTTAAGGTGTTAAAGCACTGTGTATTATTGTGTATGTGCAGTTAGGCAAGATGCAGAAATATATGCTGCGTAAATGAAGATACTGAGAAAAAGAAAAATAGTTCTTGATTGCAATGTATAAAGAGAATAAATTATACATTTACATAAAATAAAAACTCTTCAAATAAATTTTAAAAAAGGTAGTCGTGAGTGGAAGGTAACATTTCTCAACCAAACTTAAGAATTTTAAGAAATTCAAGATTTAAACATTTTTAACATTTTTAAGAGTTACTTAGTCCAAATTTGTGATACAAAGATAAGGTAAGGTAATATAGGTAATGGTTGAATTTTGTCTTCATAAGTTTTTAAGTAGCACTATCTGGGGGGAGAAATGCCTCAGACTCTTAACAATGTGTTTTTATGTACGGCAGTCAAGAGACAACATCTATTTTATATGCACTCGGGTCCATGTATTTGGACAGGGACACAGTTTTGGTAATTGTGCCTCTGTACACCATCACGATGGATTTGAAATGAATCAATCGATATGTGATTAAAGTGTAGACCTTCAGGTTTTTTCAAGGAGTTTCACAAAAATATTGCATTAACTATTTAGGAATTACAGCCATTTATTACAGAGTCCCTCCATTTTACCAGGCTCAAAAGTAATCGGACAATTGACTGATACGCAGGTTCATGGCCAGGTGTGGCCTGTTTCCTCATTATTTTATGATAAATTAAGGAGACAAACGGTCTGGAGTTGTTTCCAAGTGATGAATTGGCATTTGGGAGCTGGACATGGGAACTCTGAATATGCGGTCCCAAGAGGTGTTGATGCAAGTGGAGGAGGCCATCGTTAAGCTGAAAACACACAACAGACCTATCAGAGAAAGAGAGAGAGAGAGAGAATGAGAGAGAGAGAGAGAGAGAGAAAGAGAGAGAGAGAGAGAGAGAGAGAGAGAGAATGAGAGAGAGCACAAACTTTAGGAGTAGCCAAATCAAAATTGTGTCACTGTCCAAATACTTATGGACCCAACTGTATCTGTTTCATTCCAGCACCAATTTTTCTGGAATTTACGTCATTAGCCAGAAGCAGAATCAACCATGTCTAGTAATTACGAATACCAGTGTCCGGAGGAAGGTCTGAAAGTGGCTAGACTAACACACTGATACACTGACAGCTGACTATCATCAAAGTCACACTGCCTCGCACAGGTTAATCAGGCATCGAGATGTTTCCTGTCACAGACTAAAAGCCCACTAATTTTCATAAAATGCAATGCGATACCCCAAAATAACTCAAAAATAACTGTCTACATCTTAAAGGTCATTTTCTTAAAGGGCATAGAAAAACATCCAGTCATCTGGCACGAAAGACGTTTTATAAGAAATGGTGCTTTTTAAAAAATTTTATTAATAAAACATCAAAGAGACTGCGATACACTGCGAAAGACCATATAACATGAGATCACAACTGGAGGCAGAAAATCTGTGGAGTCTATGTATAAGATTTTTCATTCACGAAGGTACCACAGAGTGAAAGGAAGAGCTGGTGAGAAGCACATTGATGCCTGTGTGTGTTATTCACTGACAATCAACATAAAATATTCATACAGCAACATTCAATGCTGAGAATGGGGACAAGAATCAGACACCTAGCATTTGAATATACATTAAATTAATATGATGCCATGGTTTGCATAGTGAGCTCCGTGAAGCGTAATGCCCCAGCATTATTATATTTGTTATATTATATTTGCTCAGAGGAAAAATTCAACTAATGCACACCTTCTGACCAATCAGAATAGAGAATTCATCGATGTTGAGGAATGAACAAGTCAGTCTAAACCATACTAGATTAAAAGTCAACTGTCAACTGAAATCAAGTGACCGTTTCAAAATTGTTTTGAGTGGAAGGGTTTTCTTGCTACTTTACTTGTCTGAAATTCAACAAGTTTGTGGTTTAGGATTCCCACAATTGTGTGATGTGATTTTGAATAAGTATTATTGGGTGATTGATTGACTAACCATTGGCTAAAAATGTTTTTAAAAAGTGCTAAAAATGTTTGTTTTTTTAACAATTGCTATTAATAATGCTAATATTAGATAGCCAGTAGAATCTCTTGCATTCCTTCATCTTCATTAACCACTGTCCATCTGCATAGTTGATATATTTGACAATTATTGATTTCTAAGCAATAAAATTGCAAATCAGGATGAAATACCTGTATAACTGTAAACAATTAAAGTCTCCTCTGAAATTATTGGAACAGCAAGGCCATTTCATTTGTTTGTGCTTTACATCAGCAAGACATTTGGGTTTGAAATCAAAAGATCAAAAGTGTGGGCAAGATGGGAAAATTCACTCTGGATGGGATGCCAGTTCATTGCAGTGCATTCTGTACACGCACATACACACACTCGTTCACACCTAGGGGAAATTTAGC
The DNA here is from genome assembly GCA_025728095.1 of Prietella phreatophila. Lineage (NCBI taxonomy): Eukaryota > Metazoa > Chordata > Actinopteri > Siluriformes > Ictaluridae > Prietella > Prietella phreatophila. The sequence continues at coordinate 27,794,913 of JAOUWY010000076.1, read as the reverse complement.
CTAGCTAGTCCACCAACAGTCCCCTTTGAAACTATTGGAACGACGAGGCCAATTCAGTAGTTTGTGCAGTCCACCAAAGACATCTGGGTTTGAGATCAAAAGATGGAAATGAGGCAAGAGATTAGGATTTCAGCTTTTAGTTCCTGGTATTTACATCTAGATGTGTTAAACAGCATAAAACAGAGAACCTTTTGTATCAGACCACCCAATTTTTAGGCGAGTAAAAGTATAGGAACCGATAAGTCTTGAAGTAAATGAAATTTAATAACAGTAATTATTTGGTTGCATATCTCTTGCTTGCAATAATTGCATCAAGCCTGCGACTCATTGACATCAATAAATTTTTGGTTTCTTCCTTTGTGAAGCTTTTCCAAGATTTAACAGTTGTTGTTTGTTTTGGGGGGTTTCTCCCTTCAGTCTCCTCATCAGGAGGTGAAATGCGGCTCAGTTGGGTTAAGGTTTATCCTTTTTAACAACAAATGCAGTCTTCCATCCATCCATTCATCCATCCTCTACCGCTTACTCCTTTTTCAGGGTCACTGGGAAACCTGGAGCCTATCCCAGGGAGCATCGGGAAACTGACGCCTCAAACCAAAAGTAGATGTTCAGAGCTATGTATTGTTTAAACAATCAATCTAACAGGACACACCTGGGTAACAAGAAACATCAGTCACATGCTCCAACATTTTTGCTCGCCTACAACTTGAGTGTTGTGATACAAAATGAGCTATGTTCTGTCATTTAACATGTCTACATAGAAATACCACATGCAATTTTTAACTCTCTTCTCATATTCATCTTTTGATCTCAAACCCAAATGTCTTCAGTCTACCACAAAAAAAAAAAAAAATAATAATAAAAAATATACATACCTAGTACAAGTAGGTATTAATTACAATGGTACTTTTACAGTACCTATATATTAGTACTACAGTTCTTCGTAATGAAAGTTCCTTCATTGTGTTTGAGGATAAAGAGAAAATTGCTAATGTTACATAGTGATGTATGGTTCACTGTTGTTTTTTTTCTCTATCTAACACAGCAGTGGGACTTGGCCTTTAAATCAAATGACATTAATTGCAATGGAAATGGTTGAGTTAGACTGGTGTTCAAAAACTCAACACATGAAAAGATATGAAGGTTAAATCCAACCTGCCCCAACATTATAATCGGAGGAAAATCAGGTAAAATTGTCCTGGGCATCCCGGGTTGTGTTTGTTTTTGTTTTTTTTAAGGGGGGGAGGGGGGGGGGATTGGAATCAAGCATATTTTACCACTATGTAACATTAGCATCTGTTTTCTAATTTATCTTCATGCTGTAATACTCTGACATTCCCCCCATATTTCCGAAAATGGTTTGGTTGATGTTGTCATGGCAAACATTTACACACACACACACACAAAAAGAGCACAAAATATATCTAACTAGAAGTGGTTGCATTACATAGAATATAAAATGGCTCACTGGTTCTTCTCTATCTAAGAATCTCTGTCTAAGTATTTTTCAAACAGATTGGGTTTTCCTTTCAGATTAAAGCATGTTTTCTCAGGGGGAATAGAGCATTAAACTTTTCCCATCCTCATAGACAGTCTAACAGATTCAGATCATTTCCACACAGCAGTAATACATTTTTCTTTCAGCAGAAAGCATTGCTATCTCCCATACTGAATTGTTCGCAAGATTCTTTATATACACTGCCTCAGGCTTGAAATTTCTTCTAAGAAATCAGGTTGCGGTTGTAATTCCCATAAGTGTTTTGTAGTGCAGTAGTTCACACACAGAGCCGAGCATTGATATCACCAACGAGGGTTTGAACAGTTGTTGAAATGTTTTGTTTCCAGCGTCGTTTATCTTTGCTAATCTAATGTCGCACGGTAAACCATGTCTTCCTGGACATCTTTCACGTCAGTACTCATAAAAACGTGACGTCTGACTGCATGCAGCTCCACAGCTTTGCTCTGGTATAAGAACTTAATTCCGTTTGCGCATTCATTCTTGAGTCGCATTTGGGAAACTGTATTTAATTAAAGTAATATAAATGCAAATGATAGTGTGATAATGTTTGCTACTCGTTAGTTCATGTTCTGTCTATGGGAAAGTCCAGAGGGAGAAAAAAAAACACAGAATTCTTTTTTTTCTCCCCACATTTCAGCTATAACATATTTAAATTCCAACTCAGTCCAACGAGGGACCTCGTTTCCTTCGGTAGATTTTAGATTAGTGAGTAAACCGATTCCATCTCTCGTAACTTACAAGAACGGGAACCCAGCCAACATTTCTCTTGGTCTACAATTAATGGCTAAGCTCAGCAGAGAGGTATTAGTATACCCATCCAGGTCATGGCTCCAGATTGTTCAAAATTCAGCAAAGATGTCTCAGGAGAGAGAATTGGTCTTCAGACTCATGGTGTTTATTTGTGCATTTGGTATGTCTTTAGATCAGCTATTTCACCAGCGTAACTTCAGAAAGTCTAGTCTACGCTAGTCTGAAAATCAGAAAGGCATCGATTATGTACAGAAGAGAAAGGGACATAAGGGAGAGGGGAAAGATTAACGGGAAGGAGCCAGGGAGTGTGACCTCTTACCTTGGTTAGTTCTGTCGCAGAGATCCACCATACTATGACACACATACAGCATATTAAGACATACGTCATAATTTAACAAACATGAATGACCATAAAGCTTTAGCAATTGCTCCTAGAGTCAGAAGCAATGGCAATGATTGCTTATAGACATGCACTAGTCTGTTGGTACACACTGTACTTGAAATGGTCTGTTTGTTGTTCACAGGGGACTGTTTGGATTTAGAGCCAAAAGTGACTTTGCCATGACCTTGCTAGGGGCAGTGACATGGGTCACAGACCTGGTCACCTCCTCAATCAAGTCAGAATCTGCAAGAGTAGTTTGTGTCAGCGAGCTTTAGGAATCGGCCCTTTTATTTGCCCTGTCCTCGCTTTCCTCTCTGTGGACAGATTTTCTGGAAGACGTGTAAACAGTACTTCGGTCAGCATCCTGACATTCCTTTTAGTTCCGTATGAGTAGGGATATCGATTGCGTAATACCGCCCGGTCCACTCCACTGCCCTCCACGGTTGACTTTTATCATGCAGTGTTTAAAGAGCAAAGTCATTTACTATTTACTGTGCCACGGAGACAAACACCAATCCATTAAGCCGGGCTGGTGGTGTGAGGGTGGAAATAAATGTTAAAAAAAACTTTAATAGTATTTAAAATGATCACTTCTCAAGAAACAAAGAGCTGTCATTGTGGTCCATGAGCCTTTTATGCAAATGGCGGTTTTCTAAATAATAAGGTATGACTGACCCTCCACCATATTTTAGAGTGCATTTTCGGTCCCTTTTTGTACCAAACATGTCAATGATGTTTACAGCCAAAAATTGTGTTTCTATTAGGACGGGATCAAATAATCAACTCTTTGATTCTTGTGTTGTATTTATTATGTGGTGTGTTTATGTTGTGTTTTGGTGTGTTTATTATGTGGTGTGTGTATTATGTGCTGTGTTTATTATGTGTTTATTATGTGGTGTGGTGTGTTTATTATGTGGTGTGTTTATTATGTGGTGTGTTTATTATGTGTTGTGGTGTGTTTATTATGTGATGTGTTTATTATGTGTTTATTATGTGTTTATTATGTGGTGTGTTTATTATATGGTGTGTTTATTATGTGGTGTGTTTATTATGTGCTGTGGTGTTTTTATTATGTGTTGTGGTGTGTTTATTATGTGCTGTGGTGTGTTTATTATGTGATGTGGTGTGTTTATTATGTGCTGTGGTGTGTTTATTATGTGATGTGGTGTGTTTATTATGTGGTGTGTTTATTATGTGATGTGGTGTGTTTATTATGT
>JAOUWY010000076.1:27653578-27666503 GCA_025728095.1 Prietella phreatophila | reverse complement strand
GCAATATAGTCTGAAAGTAGTCTGTGATACTAAATTTAAATTTTACCAAGACCAATCAAGGAAATTTAGACATGTACAAACCTGAGAGTTTTTTTTTTTTTTTAAGTACAATAATGTAATATTAGCAATGTGTAAAAAACAAACAAACAAACAAAAAACATCCAGGTGATCCTCTGAACGCTGGCGTGTATGCTACAACATCACATCCACATCAGTGCCTTCAACATCAGCCCTGATTCTGGCCTTCAGGTCATCACATGAAGATGAGAAGAAGAAGAAAAAAAACTGTCTAATGTGACAGTCCCAGTATTTCTACACACCCTGGTGTTTTATAATGGATCAATAAGTTGTAACGATTTTCAGACGTCACATATATACAGATATTTACGGTACGTTTTACATTACATCACCGCGATACAGAATACTGTACATTTCAAATAAAATACGATGCACCGTTTTTTCTGATTTAACCAAAGAGACGGTCGCAGGAGGTGACACAGGAGACGGCTGAGCAGTTGAAAGTCTCAGCTCAGGAACACAATCATGGCAGCTTGGGAGTGCTGGGATCTGAACTCATCACCTTCTGATCTGTAGCTCAATGCTTTAACTGCCGCGTCACTGAGTCACTGCATCACGGACTCACAGAGTCACTAAGTCACAGAGTCACTGCATCACAGTCACCGAATCACCAACTCACCACGTCACAGATTCACTGCATCACCGAGTCAACGCATCACAGTCAACAAGTCACAGAAACAGAGTCAGCCCATCACCGACACACCACGTCACAGAGTCACCGCATCACCAACTCACCGCGTCACAGTCACCAAATCAACGACTCAACACATCACAGATTCACCGCATCACCGACTCGCCAATTCATAGAGTCACTGACACCGCGTCACAGAGTCACAGCGTCAGCACGTCACCGAGTCACCGCGTCACAGAGTCACCGCATCATCGATTCACCACATCACAGATTCACCGCATCACAGAGTCTCTGCATCACCGACTCACTAATTCACAGAGTCACTGACTCACCGCGTCACAGAGTCTCTGCGTCACAGAGTCTCTGCATCACCGACTCACCGCTTGACGAATCGCATGTCACAGAGTCACTTCCCTCGGCGTTTAAACTGAAACTCAGAACATTTGTGTTCGGTCATGTGTCGTCGTGTTTGACGTGCCACTGCTTTGCTTTTTCTGCTGTTTCACTGCAACACACCGCTCTAACTGCACAACTGTTTTGTAAAGAATAAATAAATAGATAGAAAAGACTTTATCTTTCTTTATTTCTTTTCTGTTCGTGTTCCTCTTTCTTTCCTTCTGTCTTTCTTCTGTCTCCTCATTTTCTTTTTCCTTCCCTTATTTCCTCTGTCCCTCATTCCTTCCTCTATTTCTCGCTTTTCTTCCCATTCGCTCTTTCTTTCTTTTAATTCTCTTTTTTCCTCTCATTCCTTCTTCCTTTCTTATCATTCCCTCTTTTCATCTTTCTTCGTTCTCATTCCCACTTTTTCTTCTCATACCTCTTTCTCTACTCATTCCCTCTTTTTTTCTCATACCCTCTTTCTTTGCACTTGTTCCCTCATATTCCCTCTTTTTGCTCTTATTCCCTCTTTCTTTGTTCTTATTCACTTTTTCTTTGCTTTCCTTCCCTCTTTCTTCCCCCTCATTCCCTCTTTCTATCCTCTTTCTTTGCTTTCCTTCCCTCTTTCTTCCCACTCATTCCCTTTCTTTCCTTCCCTCTTTCTTCCCACTCATCCCTTCTTTCTTTCCTTCCCTCTTTCTTCCCACTCATTCCCTCTTGCTTTCCTTCCTCTTTCTTCCCCCTCATTTCTGCTTTCTTTCCTCTTTCTTTCTTCTCATTCCCTCTTTCTTTACTCTTTCTTTCCCCTCATCCCCTCTTTCTTTACTCTCTTTCCCCATTTCCTCTCCTTCCTTCACTCTTTCTTTCACTCAGTGTTGTTCCTCTAGTGCCTCTCGCTCAGCGAAACAAAAGAACTCAAGAGAACGAACAGGAACACGCTTAATCCTTTATTAGAGGATGGATGAGTCCTAACGTGCTCAGGGTTTGCACTCACAGACGATTCACGGTGTCCGCGGGAGGAAGTTCTGTCTTACACTCAGAACTCCAGGTCACAGACGTAATGAGACTGTGTATATTTAATGACTATTCATTGAAAACACTAATGAGGCCGGAGTCATAAAGCACAAAACTCTTCAGGACGAATGATCCTGAGCTGCTATCACAGGTACTACCGCTTTCACCCAAACGTCTAAACACTTCACTGATACTAAAGTCACTTTAACAGACCAAATTTAAACAACATTATCACTTGACCATTAAACTGAAATTAACATCAGTGTACTAAGCCATCACTTTATTTATGTTATATTAACCTGAACATTTATCAGTTATAACTGTTGTGTTGTTACTTTTTTTTTTCCTGAATGAATCAGTACGTTTACATGGACAGCAATAATCCAATATTAACCCCATTAAGACGATACTCTGATTAAGAAACTAGCATGTAAACAGCTCACTTGATTTCCGTTGCCGATTGATTAAAGACACCAGTAAGTCAAAAATAAACTCCATTTAGCTTTAAATACAACCCCAATTCCAAAAAGTTGGGAGGCTGTGTAAAACGTAAATAAACAACAAACAAGATGCAATGACATGCAAATCTCATAAACCTGTACGTTATTTACAATAGAACATAGAAAACATATCAATTGAGAAATGTACCACTTTAAGAAAAAAAAAAGGGTATTTTTTAATTTGGTGGTCGCAACACGTCTGAAAAAACTCGGGACGGGGCAACAAAAGGCTGGAAAAGAAAATGTTACTAAAATGAAACAGCTGGAGGAACATTTTGCAACTAAATTAAAGTTAATTGGCACTAAATGATCTGCTGGGAATAACATATGGGTTTATGAGATTTGCCAAATCATCGCATGCCGTTTTTATTTCCATTTTACACAGCGTCCCAACTTTTTTGCAATCGGGGTTGTCCTAAGGAGGTCCATGGCAGTTCAGTGTGAATGGGACAGGAACCAGGAACGTTGTTTTTAAATATAATTTGTAGTTCTAGATTAGTCCAGTTTTTAACCAAGGGATGGAAAATGTACTGTGAAATTACACTGTGATCACGTGACCAAAGTATCCAGCCGAACAGTGTACTCAAGACAACGTGAAAAAGTCACTAGTTTTAAATAGTCACCATATGAATGAGAGAAGAAGAAATCTCAGAGACCTTTCGGAGGTCTAATTAATAATGTAATAAGTTATGTATGTATTGTTATTGGGAATGTAACTAAGAGTACAAGTGCTCAATTTCAATATCTAAATACAGCAAAAATAATACTTAAGTATAGTAATGAAGCACAGTTACGCAAGTATTCTACACCACTGGTTTAGTAGGATATATAATAATCATAATCATCATCATCATTGTCATCATCAGCAGTACTTACAGTGGGGGAAATAAGTATTGAACCCAGCTGATATTAATTTGCACACATAGAGAGTATAATTGCACACATAGAGAGTATAATTACTTACGGATTTCATCTGGTTCCTTGCCTTACCTTTCCGTGGAGAACAGCTTTTTTTTTTTTTTTAAAGTGTGTTCAGTACTTTTTTCCCGTGACATTCCACTTTATTACACATAACTTCATTTATGGACTTTAATGTTTTGAATTCTTTATATTTGCAGATTTCTTGAGTTAATACTGATGTCTGGTGAAAATTTCATGTGAACAGCCTCATTGGAAATATATTTACTGAAATAAATGTTGGCGTGTCCAATACTTCCCCCCCCCCACTGTACATTCATGTCTATATTTACATTTCTATGTCATTAACACAACAGGTTTCAGGTTTAGTTCACATGCAGTTCGTGTCATTTCTCAGCAAGCTTTCTAGATCTCAACATTACAGCTGGGAAAACCATGCTGTTTTAATCCCAGTGTTTATTCTCTGCACAGTTGTAAAAAAGGTTTTATTAGGAGTAAGTGGATATCATTTTCATTTTACATAATTTTTTTTACTATAATAGCAACGGAGTAATACAGCAGCGTGCTCTGCAGCACTCAATTTCTTTCTTTTTTTTTTTTTAAGTGGCTTTATTAAACTCATTTACTAGCACTCAGAGAAATGTGTTGTCACTTAAAACCGGTGCGGTGTAAAATACGAATGGGGGAGAGAGAGAAAAAACGACCCAAAGCCTTAAAATTTATGTTGGATCAAACACTAACAGATTAGACTTGAAATTATAATGATCATTATTGATCACATATACATTACAGCACAGTGAAAGTCTTTTCTTCACATATCCCAGAATGTCAGGAGGTTTGGGTCAGAGTGCAGGGTCACCCATGATACAGTGCCCCTGGAGCAGACTGGGTTAAGGGCCTTGCTCAAGAGCCCAACAGCAGTAATCCTTGGTCTTGAACCCCTGACCTTCTGATCAGTAACCCAAAGGCTTAACCACCAAGCCACCACTGCCTCCATTTCATTATTGCCTCATTTCCTTAGTTCCTCCAGCCATTCTTTCTTTCTTTCTGGTTATAGAAACTTGCCTTACATTACCTGCAATATTTGTCCTGTTACTGTAATAATGTTCTCATCACTATTACAGTTTTTATTATCTTGTCCTACATGATAAAATCACGCAGGTTGATTGAGCGTTTTTTCGACAAGGTGTTGGCTATGACACAATTACACATTCAGAATTGGAATTCTATTAGCATTTTATGCTAAAACACTTTCAAACTAATGATTTTTAAATGATGCCAGTCTTAAAAAAAACCAACCCAAAACCATTGGTTCATTTATAGATCATGTATAGTGAATTTATGGCCGTTTCCATAACATTAAACGTAACCACAAATGCATAAAAAGCACAACATTTGCTCAATTGCTCTTTAATAAATTGTAAAAACTTTAATTGTTGACAACTTGCTGCGCTATAAGAGGAATAAAACACTTCAGGACATGCTGTTATAGGAAAATAATCAGCTTCGAGGTGGCTACAGTAACTCTGCTTCATCGCACCACACCGTCATTGATTATTTTCCTGTAACAGCACAACATGGAGTGTGTTATAAATAGACGAATCAGTCACAGGAGACACTGTGCTGCTGATGTGCCATCTAAATGTTCGTGTGTGTGTGTGTGTGTGTGTGTGTGTGTGTGTGTGTTCTCAGATGAGCAGTTGAACTCGGAGGAGAAGAAGAAGCGGAAGCAGAGGAGAAACAGGACCACGTTTAACAGCAGTCAGCTGCAGGCACTGGAGCGGGTGTTTGAGAGGACGCATTACCCTGACGCCTTCGTCAGGGAGGATCTGGCGCGCAGGGTTAATCTCACTGAGGCTCGCGTGCAGGTCAGTGATCCTACATAATGCCGACAATAAAGTGTTCACTAAGTACATATACACGTCCTCAAAATCCTGTAATCGACTTTCCCTTTTACTTATAAAGAACGAAAGACTCCATGTCATGCTGTTATAGTAAAATTACACCCACATCCCCCCTCACCCCCCTTGATGCTGATTCTTTTCCAATGTTTCTGGTGTGTTTTATTCCTTCTATACTACAGCAGGTTGCCAACTATTAAAATTTTTTACTTATTAAAAGAGCATGTATTTGTTTTTAATACACGTATAGTATAATATTTTGGAACTTCCATAAAACGAGTCGGTTCCTTTTCTCATTGACGTTATAGCAGCTATAAAGAGTCATTCCTTGACCTGCCTCTATTGAAGTTGAGATGCTAAAACTGCAAGAAACTGTAAAGTCCTCCTTCCTGAAGAGATCTCAGTGTCAGAAAACATAACGCTGCCTCGTTACCTCTGACTGTAATAAACCACTGACACTGGAGACTCCTTCCAGAAACGTCTCCTTACAGAAAACGTCACCGTATCAATGAATACAAACTGATAAATAAATATAGCTTATGGCTGTGTAGTCGTCTTTGTGGAGATGTTCAGCGTCTCAATTTTGTAAAATGGACGTCAACGTCCCAATCAAATCAGATTCCGATAGGGGGCGTGGCCTAAAGATTGAAGATGTAATCCAGATGTCAATATAGTTCACTTTTTATTTATTTATTTATTTTATTTTATTTTATTTTTTATGGGTTTGCGTATGTACTCTGCTGTTTGACAAAACCGGCCGCTGTTATCACTGTTGAATTCTTGAATCTGGTTGGTCAGAGGGTGTTGCGTCAATGTGTCGATCTTGTATAAATGGAAAAAGTATAAATCATAGGAAAATTGCTGTGGTTAAACAGGAATGAAACACTTGCTGCTATAGGAAAATAACAGGCTTCAGGGTCGTAACAGTGACTCCGCTTCATCACACCACTCCACGCCGTTGATTATTTTACTAGAACAGCAACGACACAGACTCACACCTGCATCACAAAAGTACTCATCAGACACTGAACACGTCTTCACCGAGCGAGTACGTTTACGATAAACTGGATGTACTTGTACACTTTAAAGGTTTTTACAGGTTCTTTGTATTGTTATGGGTTTGTAACTTTCTGTACACTTTCATTAAAGGATTCGCTCAGAGAGATAAATGAAAAAGAATCCTTAATGGTTCTAGATCCCCTTTGTTTACATCATAGGAACTTTGGCTAGCTGATGATTTAGCTAGCTAGCTAGCAGGGACATTCATTTATACAGTATAAACAATATAAAAGACACAGTGGCACTGGAAATGAGATAAACCATTTAGGAACATCAATATTTCCCTCAGATTTGTTAATAAATTACTTTAAAAACATAATTTGTACAACTACATGTACAGTTTAATTATTCTTAGCATTGACCACTAACCAAACGTGTAGCTCTGTGGGTCTCGGGATAATGAAAGATAGCATTCAAGCATTGGAACACCGTTAAAAACATTATTGAGCATCAAATTCATTCGTTCATTCATTGATTGTTATCTGTATTTTCACGTGTGAACTCTCTGTTGTTTTCTCAGGTGTGGTTTCAGAACAGACGGGCTAAGTTCCGGCGTAACGAGCGCGCACTGCTGGCGAGTAAAAACGCCTCGCTGCTCAAAACCTACTCCGGAGAGGTGACCTCGGTTGAGCAGCCGATGGTACCGCGGCCTGCTCCGAGGCCGAGCGATTACCTGTCCTGGGGAAACTCACCTCCCTACAGGTAACTTCCTCCATCACACACAGCTTAGAAACAACTGCAGCTCATAGGATATTTACGTAGAAATGTTTTTAGGTCTGTGTCGTCTGATGTAGATAACGTGGTTTTTTTGAAGCACCATGGTCCTGGAGGTACGCTGTTTAGTTTCACGGTGTACTGGACCAGCTGAAATGGTTGAAATGACAATGAAGCCACTTGAGTTGATTGAGCAGATTTCTGTTATCGTCTAGTAAATCGTCTGTTTCTATACAAGAGTGGTTTTGAATTCTGGACTCTGATTGGTCTATAGAGACAGCTCATTCACATACATACATACACACGCACTACATTAAATATTAACTATAACTGGATAAAAGTGATCGCTTTTCTCACGCAGACATTAAAACTCTAGACCATGTGTAAATATAAATACAAGCAAAAGGCTCGTAGTCACTATTAAACCAGTTGTGTGGGGTTTGTTTGTGTTATTTTTTTTAAACAGAAATAGCATTTAGGACACACTACGTGTCTGAATTCAGTCAGGTGTCAGTTAACCAATTTCAAATCATGACTAGTGACTAGAAATCATCTCATTAAAATGTTTCAGATTATTTTATTTTCTTTTTGACAAAATAAATCTCTGGGAGCTGAGGCTAATCACTGGAGTCTCCCAGACAATCCAGAAGCATTCGAAAAACCTCAAAGCATTGCTTTAAACCTAGCATGAGACATAAGCTAGCATCTTAGCAGATACGAAGAACTAGAGATTTTAAAATAAAAATGTATAATATTGTATATTTTACTTAAAGACACATGCTAGCTAGGTAGCACAAAGGCAGGTTATCATGCTAGCTATGCCTCCATCTGGCCAACATTAGGCTAACTTTCGCCTCATTTTACTAAAATTGTGGTTACTGGTTTAGGAATATAATTAGAAAATAAGTGAGCTAAAAATGCTGTTTTGTGGTATTTTTGTAAGCCCTGATGAACAAAGACAGATCACCTACACAGATATAGCATATTGTTAATTGTTATTAATTCAGATTTAGCTATTTCAGATACATATATATAACATCAACCCTTTTAAATTCTCTGCTCAGTGTAACCGAATGTTGAGTGGTGTTTGAGTCACTCTTAATTCATTCCTGACCTTTCCTCCTCAGCGCCATGGCGTCCTACTCACCGTCATGTGCCAACAACAACACGGCGCAGGGCGTGAACATGGCCAACAGCATCGCCAACCTGAGACTGAAGGCCAAGGAGTACAGCATGAACCAGGTGCCAACCGTCAACTGAGAGAGGAAACGAACTACAAATGCGGGCGACATGCGGCACCGAGCGGCCCCGATCCCCCCAACAAAAACCTTTCACACCAATGTTTTCTCTGTGTGGACTCGTAGGCTCGGAAGAAAAAAAATGTTTAAAGAAAACTTCTAAAGCAGTGATTGACGTCAACGGCGGTCATATTTTTTGGCAGAGTGGAAAAAACGCGACTCGACTCTGAAACGGAAAGTGTGTGTTTTCATGGTTTCCACAGCGCATGGGCATCGCTCCTTGAGGAGCAGACGTTACTCTGGAGGTCTGGAGACTGAAGCAGCTCCACGGATGAACTTTTTGGAATGTAGCAATGCAAATCCCATGAACGTTCAGGGAGCATTCAGGACCTTTCCTTGATTTCTCCCGGGACGTAATCAAGATCTCAGCCTGGACTGGCTTTTGTTTTTGTTTTTTTAAGAAAAATGTACCTTTGTAATGAATATACTAAGATGTCACCTATGGGTTTATGTGACTGACATGCATTTTAAAGCATGTAAAAACATGCATAGGTCTCCCCACACACACACAGCATAACTACACAAACAGGGAGTACACATTTTCTATATACATATACACAACACCTTTTATACATTTATATTAAAAATAAAAAAAATACTAGGCATGGAAAGGGTGACCAGCTGACCAATCAGAGGTCTTTGTCTTAATATTTACCATACAGATTTGATTTTAAATCACATGTACCAGCTGTTAAGTTGTTTGGAAACCTGGCCATGGCATCTCTGCTCGTCAGTCACAGTCCCAGGGAAGGAGGCTTGGCCTGTATGCCTGTCAGTTCTAGTACTAGTGATGGAGGTGTGGCCTCTATGCGTGTAAGTCTGAAAGGAGGCGTGGCTTCTATGTATGAATTCATACATAAGATAGAAAGAAAACATCACTTCTTGCATGACTTCTTTCTTAAGACTCGTCTTATAATTGTTCTAGTTTTGACTTAAGGGGGAGGGGAAAGATGATGAGTGAGGCGTTACCAGGATGGAAGGCATGTCCCGTACATGCTACGTGATTTTTGCAACTCACTTCAGTTTGACTCCATATGTGCGCCAGTCAGTCTAAGAGGAGGCGCGGCCCGTGTGTGTGTGTGTCAGTCTATGGAGGGGCGTTGCCTGTGTGCCTGTCAGTCGAAAAGTAGGTGTAGCTTCTGTATATGGCATTCAAGCTCTGCTGTTTATTTTCTTTTCATCAAAAATCAATCACAGAGATTGCTAGAAAAGACACCGCAAACAAGATTTATTTTCTTTAGAATAATTATTTTAGGAGACAATTTTCTCTCCCTTTAAAAAAAAAAATACTGTACTTCTTTCATGTATAATTGTCCTTTCTGCACTTTGGCTTTGTTTTTGTTTTAAAGAAAAGGAGCGAGGGGGGGGGGTGAAATTGAAAGGTAAAAGCAGAGAGAGGAAGGCAAGTCGTGTACGTGATCGGCTTTAAAATATTTTTATATAAAATACTGCATTGATGCTCAGTGTTTTATAGTTTCATTAAAGACCTTGATTTGATTCCTGTACCTGCCGGCTGCAATGAGGTAGACGTCGGTCAGTCCCATTGAAGGAGGCGTGGTTTCTATCCCTGTCAGTCCCAGTCCCAGTGTAAGAGGCAAGTGTGTGTGTGTGGGGGGGGCTTTACCTTTGCCTTTCTTTTTGTATATGGCTTGAGCATATCTGAATCAGTTATATTCTTATGCAATAAAACCTCCGCCAGCAGTGTAATGACGAAGGATTAGTTTGTTGTGGAACAAAAATATATTTTTTGCGTTCTTCATAGTCCCAGTAATGATGAACATCTTTGAGTCATCTGAGCTGTTGCAGGCGACAGTAATGAGTATTATCACACGCTACATACTTAGTTTCTTCAAAGTTTTAGAATAAAATGAGAAAATTAGCATGTACTCTCATACTTCTATTTTTGGGGTCCAAGCACTTGTTGCTTTTGTAATGGCTTTTTTTCTTACTATGACTTTTTTAATCTTGTATCTTTACAGTAATTTTATACTTTGTCAGGTTTGTCCGTTCACATAGTATATTTTTTCTTTAAAAAGGAGGTCCAGATGTTGCTTGCATTCTTTCTTGATCTGGATGAAGAATGACCAAAAGTGTCTCTCTGACCATCTCATATCTTTAAAAACACAATAAAAACTCTACACAATGCCTCCAAGGGACTTTGTGAAACTCTAAACTTTCCTTCAGCCTCCTATCTCCATCACCATCTCCTCCACCTCCTCTTTTTCCATCCTCTAGAGCAGGAAAAAGGAGATGCACTGCTTTTCCCTAGTTGCTGTGAGATCTTATGAACATGTCCTCCATCTCATAAGTCCACTTATGTGTTTGTGTTGGATATAGATCGCAGAGAAAAAAAAAAAAACTTAAGACCGAGGAGAAAAATAAGCTGTCTGGGCGCTTCCAGAAATCTGCTGCAGTGTTTTATGGCCTGATGATGGACTCCTCGGTGTTAAGTGCAGAACTCAGATTCGTTCAGAATGTCCGCAAGGCCACGTTTTTTTTTTGGGGGGGGGGTTTCCGAGAAGGAATGTTTACTTTCAAAACATGGTGTTTATGGCACAGGAAGCACTCGTTTGAGTTTAAGTGGCCACGGGGTGTTTTCTGAGCGCCTGACACAGGCTTGTTTATGTCCCTGACGACCCCCTCGGTCTGCTGATTGCATGTGACCCCAGATGACCTCAGAGACAGTGGGGGAACCAAGAAAGGGCTTGGGGGGGAGGCCTGGCAGGACAAATTGAAATTTTTGTTTAAGTATCAAAATTCTGAGTAATGAGAGCCATCAAGAAGCAGAGGCAAGAGGCAGCAATGCTAACAACTACAGTTACGCATCAGTGAGGAAAAGTCCGGTGCGAGCTCTACAGAATTAAAGCAACTCATCCGTTTTTTTTACCAAAAACAAAAAGACACGAGTCACTCCCTTTTTCTTCTAATTCCTATTGGCTGACAAAGTCAAAGTTCACCTAGAGAAAGTAAACCAGAAGCAAATCTCATGCGTCTTCCCTGTCCAGTGAATCAGCTTTTTCGCTGGGTGTGTTATTAGTGTTTGGTCTGAAAAATGTAGAAAAGCATGCACTCTCAGGAAACTAAACTGTACCCATCTGTCATGTCTTTCTATCTCGATCTTTAATACATTTATGACCTGGAAATGTAGACGTGTATACATGTGAAAATTATTATTAATTTTTTAAATACATTAAATGGACCATAATTAGTTTTTAGTGTAAAGGTACACAAAACGCACCTCTCTAGGTAACCGGCCCAAGAGAGTGCAGTTTCCAGGGGCTCCTCTATCCCCATAGCAGGGGATCAAAAAGTGTAAATGCTACAAAATAAGATACATCATATATCATATGATAAGATGTACCTTTATTGATATTTGATATTCCAAATAAGGAATGCAGAATAAGGATATTTAGAAGAGGTCCAACAGACTATTATGACTGGTAGTACAATGATACAGGGAAAAAAAAAAATTGGCATCACCATCATACAATCCAAATATCACAGTGTTCAATAATTTGGTTAGGAAAATAGAGTTGTTAAGAGCATCACTCTTGGCCATTACTTGCTCTGGAGAATAATAAAGAAACACTGAAACTTCTTGTAATACAACACCCCCCCATAAATCTTCTAAAACAGCAGCTCTGACAGTAAGGCATAGGTTTATATTAAACATATACAGTATATACTGAATGTGTTATCGTTCCTATAGTAACAGCTCAGGTGGATTATATAATGTAAGGGTAGCAATATACACATTTTATGAAGTTGTTATTTAACAACGTGTTTAAATGTCGATATGGTAATGTTTTCTGTAAGGAGATGTTTATTTTACACACGGTATCAGAGGTAAAGCTGTAATATGAAGTTTTCGGATATCTTCAGGACCGAGGAGTTTATGCTAGGTGGAAACC
This sequence comes from Prietella phreatophila, assembly GCA_025728095.1. Classification (NCBI taxonomy): domain Eukaryota; kingdom Metazoa; phylum Chordata; class Actinopteri; order Siluriformes; family Ictaluridae; genus Prietella; species Prietella phreatophila. The sequence goes on along the minus strand of JAOUWY010000076.1, from coordinate 27,654,101 downwards.
TAGTATTTCATCACAACCGAGTGTAATAATAGATTAAACGTCTTGTGGTATAACAGAAGGGGGCACACCTAGAAATGATGCTTGTTTGAAACATATAATAAATGCGGTAAGTGTTTCAGATTCATCATGGTAGAACGTCACACTATACTTTATACCACACTACACGACTGAATTCTACAAACTACAAAAAAGGAAAAGTGAAGCACTAATCTGTCAGGATGGTGGAATCAAATAATCAGTCATAAAGGCTAGAACATCCATCCTTCCATCTTCTACTGCTTACTACTTTTTCAGGGTCACAGGGAACCTGGACCAATCACATACACACTCATTCATACACTATGGACAATTTAGACATGCCAATCAGCCTACCATGCATGTCTTTGGACTGAGGGAGGAAAAAAGAGGAAACCCCCACAGCACACATATGGACCTGGCGGGAATCAAACCCTGGACCCTGGAGGTGTGAGCCGAACGTGCTAACCACTAAGACACCGTGCACCCAGGTTCCAACATAAACAAT
>JAOUWY010000076.1:27632035-27648007 GCA_025728095.1 Prietella phreatophila | reverse complement strand
ACTGTAGCCCAATTCCTAATTCAGTTTACAAATGAAAAAGGTGCTGTGGAAAGTCTCTGTTCCGGGATCCCTGGTTTCATAAATGTACTTGTGACCTGTTTTTGGTTTTGTTGTTTGTAGAAACTGGAATTTATTTATTTATTTATTTTAAATATTAAAGCTAATATACACAGCTACCTCTTCTCCCTTATAGGCCTATCCATTCAAGTTAAATAAAAAATATTTTCATTTGACCTATTTAAACAAATATTGAAAACAACCACTAAATGCATAAACAATTATTAATTTTATTTATTAATGTATTAGTATTGAATGCATTTTCTATTACTGTTGCAATAAATAAATGACAGAACATTTTATATTCCCAGTAAATAAACTATATTTTATATGTATATTAACATAGACCCACAGGTACCCACAGTTTCTATTAAAACCAGTACAGTTCCCATTTTAACCATTTTAAACCATTACAAATGACAGGAGGGTTTCTATTAGGTTTTTTTTTTTTTTTTTTGCTAACAAGAATTTTTTTTTTCATTAAATACCAACACATCATACTTTTCTCCACTTACATTATAGCAGATGTAAAAAAAAAAAAAGTAGTTCCCTTACTAGCTTCTCTTTGTCCATCTATCCATCCATCCATCTTCCTCTCTCTTAATGTCCTATCCTAGGAACACTGGAGGGTGAGCTGGGAATACAATCTAAACCAGTGGCACTCCAGTCCATCACAGGGTACCAAACATACACACATTCACACCTAGGGGCAATTTATCATAGCACAATCACCTGTTGGCATGTTTTTTGGGAGGTGGAATAATATAAACATTAATATGATTTGCTACTAGCATGTTTGGCTCACACCGCCAGGGTCGGGGGTTCAGTTCCCACCACAGGTGTGTGCAGAGTTTGCATGTTCTCCCCGTGCTGTCTGGGTTTCCTCTGGGTACTCCGGTTTCCTCCTCCAATCCAAAACCGTGCATGGTAGGCTGATTGGCATGTCCTAAGTTTCTGTAGAGTATGAGTGGTTGTGTGAATGTGTAAGTGATTGTGCCCTGCACCCCGTCCAGGGTGTACCCCGCCCTGTGCCTGATGCTCACTGGCATAATCTCCAGGTTTCCCGCGACCCTGAAGGATAAGCGGTATAGAAAATGTATGTATTGATGGAAGATTTGCTACTGCTTTATTTATTTATTTATTTTTTACAGGAAGAGCTGCTATCATAGAAAATGAAGACCTTTTGACCACCACTGTAGCTCCAAGTGCTAAACACAGTAGCAAATACAAGTTATGTATGAAAAAGATTCCATTTGGCAAGAAGGTTAAGCTTTTACTGTAGAAATATAACAAGTCATAATTTATTTCTAACTTGGAAGAATTGAAATTTAAGATATCTGTGTCCAGGGTCTACCCCGACTTTTGCTCGATGTCCCCTGGGATAGGCTCCTGGTTCCCCGCAACCCTGAATGGATGGATATCTGTAATTTCATTTTCAGTATAAGGAACGGAAACACCTACTAGGCATGCCATTGATTTAGGAACATAACTGGGAATCAGAATGAAGAACCTGTTATATTTCTCCAACATTGATATATTGATCTCCACTTGATATATCGCTTTGCTTGTATTTCCTCATTTGTAAGTCGCTTTAGATAAGTGTCTGTTAAATGAAAATGTTCATTTGACAAGTAATCTTGTATTGCAGTGTGATAATGTGCAGAGATAACATTCATTATTTATTCAGTATTTTTGATTACCTGTGGATTTAATACTGAGGAAGCTACGATAGTGAAAATAAATTAAGATGACTCAAAATAGATTAAACCAGGATCATTTTTGGTTCATGCATGCAGCTTTATCCATATCAAAGTTTCTACTATTACATCTCTTAAAGTAACTGTTTCTGTTAAGATTTTTAGGTCTGAGACTAAGACTAGGGAAGCATTTCCTGTTGGCTGCTTCCTGCCGATCATGAAAGTCAACATTGCGCAAGTACACTCAGAATATCCCTGTTACGCTTATGTGCGGAACTCGCTTTCTTAGGCTCTTGAGATGATAAAAGAAAATAGAAACTCTCTTCATTTCCCGTATTTTGAATAATACCAAATATGCATGGTAGGCTGATTGGCGTGTCTAAATTGTCCGTAGTGAATGAATGGTTGTGTGAGTGTGTATGTGATTGTGCCCTGCGATGGACTGGCACCCTGTCCAGGGTGTACCCCGCCTTGTGCCCAATGTTCCCTGGGATAGGCTTCAGGTTCCCCATGACCCTGAAAAGGAGTAAGCAGTAGAAGACGGATGGATGGATGGACATATACATATTATTGTATAGAAATGATAATGTATTAGAACAAGCGCATTAACTTACTATATGAATAAACCTCCAGTTCCAACCAATCAGAATCCAGAATTCAGCAGTTTTCAGTTTTAAGGAAGCAGCAAGAAATAAGAAATTTTTCAACCTTGCAACATCATTGCAGCAGATTTCTAAATCTATCGTACACCATCACATAGTCTACAGATGTATTTCATGCCTTCACTCGTTTCTACACACATGGAATTATTTCCCTAATCAGAATCTATCAATTTACTGTATGTTGTACATAGAGGGTGCTAGTGAGCACCGTTCCAAACTCCGAAACGAAAAACGAGACATCTCTGCGAATCGTCGGTTTTGCACAAGATCGCAAGTCCAGAAGGCCACACGTACAAGACTGAAGACTATGCTTCATGAATTATCTTCTGAACAGATTATAGCAGAGAAGAAAAAAAGGACCGACCTGTCGAACACGCACCTGAATGTGAAAGGCGTTTTTAACCGTCATCTTAATCCGCTCTGTAAATCGGTTCCACGGCTACGAAAGCGATTAGCGTGTCCGTCTTGCACCGCCATCTGCCTTCAATTTTCCCCTATAACGGCCCACCCTACATGTGGAAACGAACTCAGGCTGCAGTTTACTTTATCAATTAGCCATTAAGAAGCAGAGGAGATCTCCGCTGATAGCCAGCGCTAACACACTTCACACTCGAACTCTTACAAAGTGATTCATCATCATCTGCTGACATTGGCACCGCTTCTGAGACCAGGGGATTGGAAACGGCAAATGAGATAATCGATCGTTAGGCCATCGTAATTATTATTAATGCACCACGCTAATCAGGTACTTTGGACCCGGATCAGATACTTTATTTTTCCAGAAGCTGTTATTGTTATTACGATTAGTCAAACAGATCAAGACTTTGGGGAATAAAGAGGTTTTACATACTGAGTCTTGGGGGTCTTCTGGAGTTATTACGGGTTTAATAATACTGTAGTAAGTGAGCAGTATGGAAAAAAATATACATGTTTATGGGTGTGTACAAGAGCAAACCAAGTCACACACGTGTCATGCTGTAATGGGAAAATAATCACCGGCTAGATGGCATGATACAGCAGAATTCCTGTTAACAGTGTTTCATTCCTCTTTTGCCACAGCGATTTCCCAATGATTACTATTTATTTTATTTACTAAAAGAACGACGTCATACTTGTGATCCTTTTGTATAGTTACACGTACTGCTGTGAAACACATTTCCTGTTCTCAATTACATTACAGCAGCTATAAACAGTTATTCTCCTCACTAGCCTCGTTTTCATCACTCTCGCAAAGATAGGACAGCAAAAACGAAACTCGTCTGTCCTGAAGATGTCAGAAAACAAAGTTACAGCTTTAGCTGAGTGTTACACTGTTATACCGTATACAGCTAGAGTTATAAACAATAGTGTGTTCCTATAGAAGTGATAATGTTCAGTCAGTACTAAATGCAAATTCAACGCCTGGAAGCAATTCCAGACTTTTAATCTCCTTCATGAAATAACAAGCATTTTCATGTTCAGGTGTGGCCTGTTTGCTTAACAGTCAATCGTCCAATTACTTTTGAGGCTGTGGAAACAGAGGGAATGTAACTCCAAGGCTGTAATTCCCAAACCCCTTAAATTAAAGCTGAAAGTCTACACTTCAAACACATCACGATTGCTTCATTTCAAATCCATCGTGGTGGTGTACAGCACAGAGGCAAAACTATGAAAATTGGGTCCCTGTCCAAATACTTATGAACCGCATTGTATGAGAATGAATGCATGAATATAATCATGTGATTTGCAGCTGTCAGAACTGCTGTTCCAGGAAACTAATCAACACCTTCACGGCACTGAAGCGCTGGATATTTACACGATTTATTACTTGTTAGCTAGTCGCTCCAGAGCAAAAATAAAGAAGCAAACGTCCAACACGAACGTTAAAAGCTTAGAGTTTTGCTGTCATTATGTAACCTAGCGGATCAGGATCTAAACCCAGTCACCAGAAGATTGTGAGTTCGAGTCTCGCAGCACAGACAGTGAGCTCTGTGCTTGGACCGGACTGTAATCGAATTCACATGCGAATGTCAGATTAAAGGATTCCCCGAGTTGACCGAATGTAAATTATTTACAAGCCGTGTCAGTGAGGAGTAACACTGATGTAGATCACTTCATCATGTGATCCTATCAACATGCAGATCATTCTTAGTTCTAAACTCGAAAATACAAATATTACAAAAAGGGGGTACAAACTCGGAATAAATGCTGGAATTTTTTGATCCAGGTTCAGCAATAAAGTCCCAGGAAAAAGAGAAACATTTTTAAACATCTGCTTCAAATCTGCTGGACGGTGTATTGGATACTATTGTAATGACTCATTCTCTCTCTCTTTCTCTCAGTCTCTCGCTCTTCTTTCTCTCGCTCAGTCACATTCTCTCTCTCTCAGTCTCTCTCTCCAATCTGGTTTTGCTTAAGCCTGATTAAAGGACTTGCCAGCTCACTTCTCAAACACACTGCCAAGTCATCCGACTGGATTCCACCGTGCATGTGTGCTTTATTTACGTGCTCGAGTTACAAGATTCCCTAATTCATACTGCAGTCCTCCCTAATTAGGGCTAAACCTTTACGCTCTCAGAGCACCGGGAAATCGGCGTCATACTTGCCGTTTCGGAAAAGGGCTATGACAAATATTCTCAGTGACGGACTGTAGTTCTGAAAAGGGAGGGATTGCTATTAAATCTTCTTAAAAGAATTAGGATTAAGCTCAAACCTCCTAAAAAATAAGAAGTTATGGAGTCCTCCTCTGCAATGACCACACGCAGACCGCTGAAGGCTGCTAGACGCTGCTGCGTTTTCAAAACAAACTAATAAACCAATTTACGGCCAAACGTACAACATTGTCGATGAAAACACGAAGGCCGTAATTCCAGCTCCAAGCACAACATGGCTCGATAAAAACAGAAATACTACAGTGCAATCACTTTTCACTTCATACAAATCTACAGGTTTAGAATAATCATGCGGTTAAAGGAAAGTGATCAGTGACAAGGTGGCGTGATGAAGCTTTCCAGCTTGGTAAGTTGATCATCGACATCCAGGAGCGTTTTATTCCTTTTACACCACAGCAGTTTCCCGATGCTAGCAATTTGTGAATAGTTAACGAACGACACGTCTATTAATAGTTACACTTAATGTCGTGGAATATGTTAAGTTCTGTTATAGCTTAAGGTTTTAGCTTAAAAAGTTATATATTAAGTGTAATCTTAGCGCAACAATATTTGGTTGTGCAATTAAAATGACCAGATCAGGTAAACTATATGTTAACTACTTTAATCGTGTTAACGCTGCCCTCGTGTTAAAGTACATAAAATTGTTACTTAACACTAGCTACATTTCTAGCACCAACCTTACTAGCAACTGCTTTTAATTTCATAATAAATTGATTACCCCAATGTGAGCTAGCATGCTACCTGTTTGGCTAGCTACATACTATAAGCTTGCTATTTTTAATGAACATAATGTCACTTTTTTATGCTAAATAGAAGCTCCTATTGTTTCAATTGTCTTATTAAAGCATATACTAAGCGGTTTAATGAGGCAAAGGAAAAGGAAAAAAGAAAGTCATGGATCATAGTTTTTTTGGCATCTCTTCGCGTGCAAATATTTTAAAAGCTAAAAAAAGGCGGTACACATCAGCAACGGCTACTTTTTCGTGAGCGTCATGTGGTCGTGTCTGTGCTCTGTGTGGGGATTGAGCGGAGAGCGTGTTGATTTATGTATGCCACCTAATAACCAAAAACTAGCAGATTAGCAAGCTAGCTCCTAAATAATCAGCAACAGAGCAAAAGTATGATGTTATAATGAATTTTAATGAACACTTTTTTCTCTTTTTTTAATAAGCCTTAGCATTTGGAGTACAGCATCTTTCTCTCTGTTTTTCTGTCTTTCTTTCCTTTTCCCCCTCTCAGTCATTCATCAGTTGAAAATGCTGATTAAGTCAAGCAGACTCGCCTCACTGTGGAAAGAATTTCCCTCCTTCGATCTGGAAACTCTGACGACCACGCCAGGCCAAAATAGCTGAAAGACCACTTATAGGGTGGGGAGCTGGGATTTGTGTGCAAGGTTTTTTTTTTGGCTTTTCATTATGTTGTGCATTCACAGCATGAGTAAAGAAAAGTCCCAGCTCTGTGTCTTCACCGCAGAACAGCAGGAAACATGAGAGGAAAGGGGATTTCTTCCCACGCTGGAATACTCAACACAGAAATAGGGCATCCAACTTGTTAGATTGGTTTCTAAAACATAGTTCAGTGTATATTATACCATTTAATGCCTATATACAGTATTCAATACTGTATGTAAATATTGTATGTAGTGTAAATAAGCTTTATATTCAATACTGTATGTAAATATTGTATGTAGTGTAAATAAGCTTTATTATTGTTTTTGCCCCCCCAAATAAAAAAACTCATTGAAATTCATTCCAAGTCTACAAGTCTTTGTCATAAAAATAAATAAATAAATAAATCACACAAACAACAGTATGCTGATGATTAATGTGAATATTAAATGTTGGATTTTTTACAGAACTACTCTTAAAACTAACGTATGCTAAGCTAAGCAAATGTTCAAACGTTGATATCTTGCTAGCTATTTAGTAAACAGTAGCACTCGCGCTCTATTTGACCAACATTTGACTAGAGTTAATTCACCGATCTACAGTAAGCACTTTATCCTGGTGGATCCAGAGCCTATCTTCATTTACTCCTTTGGCATGAAGGAAGAAACTGGAGAACCCTGAGGAAACCTGTGTGGACGCAGGGAAAACACAAGAAACATTCGGAGGTAGAGCTGTAATTTGAAGTTTTCCAACATCTTCAGGACAGAGGGGTTGCCTCACGCCACCCCGGCACTGATTATTTTCCTTTAAAAGCCTTCCCCGTTGTACAGAACACAAAGTATTATAGTGGTTATTACTCGTATTTTAAAAGGAAACTACTTTGCATCTTGGGAATACAAGATTTGTTTTTCCAACTAATCGCTGAACTTCAAAAACTCAATTTGAGCCATGAGACCTAAGATTTCCCCTGGCCCTGTCGTGCGACCTCCCTCAACACTTTCTCACAGTACACTAACGTTCCATTAAGCTGGTGGAATGAAAGTCGTCTTGTCTGACATTTTCAGTCAGTATAAACATACTCATTATTTTTTCACCACAAGTCTGTTATAAGATGAGTCAGGACACAGTTGGGTTTCTGTATGTAGAGTATCATGACTGTGTTTAGCTGCTGGTGAGTAGGGTAAGGGGAAAGGTGAGGGGTGTGAGCCCCCTGCTGGGCAAATAATTCTCATGGCTCCACAATATAACTGGTACAGAGATAAAGACAGCACAGTTACAGCTTTTTTGATAGTGAAACACCGTATAGACCTGTTGATAAATTTATAATATTTAAACCTAGTCGGCTATGTAAATAAAGAAATATCAACTTTGAAATGAGCCATTAGCCACTACTGTGGAGGGTGAAATCCCAAATAAATTCAATGCTGAACATTGACACCCATCAAAACATCGATTTTTTGGCCTCTAGTAAGAAGAGTTCAAATTTCCTGTAGGCACCACTCTGAATAGATTCAATGCAAAACTAAAGTATCACAAATGCAATAAATCATTCAAGATGTTTGGTGCTTAAGGCAGAAACATGTAATACTGATTTTCAGGGAAACGCATCACATAAAATGGTGGCTCCATCTCAGTTTCTTTGAGGTTTCTTTCCCTCATGGGGCGTCTTTCCTGGAAACGATCACTCATGGTCTGTTCCCTGCTCTCTGTTCGTAACCCCGCTTTATATTCTATAAAAGCGCTCATAAGCCCCAGAAGTACCACAGGTTGTTTTTTTTCACTCCACCTGCGCAACATGCACATCATTCTCCCCAGGACACCAATATTCCCGAGACAGACAGGGGATTTTTTTTAGCACTCTTTTGTTGCCGTGCTATTTGTGTGCGGCGCCTGCTGCCACGGCGTGCTGAGGAGATCAGCACTATCACCTTTCACACCAGCCTCAGTGGGGACTCTGGAGGAATTCGGTGCATTTCCCCTTTTGCTCGGCCAAAACTGCAGCCTCTTGCCAGATGAATCGCTCCTCAGTACATCCGAGCCAAGCCGCCTAAGTACCGAAAAAGGCAAAGTAATCAAGAACACTTTGGCAGGGTGATGCTACAAGATTTTCACTACAAGAACATCTGAGTGGTTATAAGGTTTGAGACGCCAAAAGAAACTGTGGAAAATGGGGATGTTTGAGGGAATCTTTGGTGCTCTATATACTGGGTCAGGAGTAACCGATCACACAAAGTCCATCCAGGTTAGCAGAACATTTTTCCTGAATGCTACAAGTACCTATGACTCAGAACTTGTGTCACTGAAGAATGATGCATGATCTTGCCTGAGAAATCTAATCTGACAAAATGATGGACTATGACTTTTATTCTCTATATTTAGAAAGTTCTGGAAGTAATTCTACTTGCACATACTGGCCTCTGGCTATACAAAGCCTGTTCTCATGCCTGTTCTCAGATGTTTCGAGTTGTTCGAACCGAACTGAACCTTTAAGCCTTGCAATACATGAGCGATTTACATCTTCATACGTCAGTAACTTTAACGTTATACTGAAATTAAAGATGCCATCACAGAAGCCTCCTGTTTACTTCCTGTCATACTGTTTTTTTTACCCACCATGCTCCTCCAGTTCTGCCCTAGATTGTTAGAATACCAGTTTCTTGTGATTTTTTAAATTGTTAGTGCCCATATTAATAATGACTTATTAGAAGGTTCAAACTGAAGGACCTGTAATTCACTGTGACAACAAATTGATTACAGATTAATAACTATGTTTTTAATGTAAAAACATGATTCAGGTTATAAAAAAAATAAAAAAAATTGCACCCTCAGAATCACATAATATGGAATTTAGTTCTCGAACTGTTGCTAGTTAGCAATAATCTCCTGTATTATCCTTATCTAGTTAACAAATAGATCTTGATGTGGATGGACAGATGGATGGTTAAATAAATAGGTTGATGGATGGATCATTGGATGAATACATAGCTAGGGGCAGACAGATGTATGGATGAGTAACTAGTTGATGGATGGATGGATTGATTAATAGAAGGTAACTAGATGGAAGGATGAATGGATAGATGGCAGCTAGATAGACAAACATAGATAGACATGTAAATAGGTGGATGGCTTGATAAAAATTGATAACTACAGTAAACAGATGGTAACAAGATGGATGGATGGTTGGATGAATGGTGGATAGCTAAAGAGACAGACATGAGTAAATGGATGAATTTATAGATGGAGAGACATATGGAGGGATAGATAGATAGATAGAAGTATGGAAGGATTGATGCTTAGATAAATAGACAGGTAACTAGATGGACGAATTCACACCTGGAGGCAATATAGCATAATGAAACGACCTGCATGCATGTTTTCAGGAGGTGGGAGGAAACCACAGACACAAAGGGAGAACAAGTGTAACTCCACACAGTCAGAAAGCCAAGATCAGGATTGAAATGGGAACACTGAAGATGTGAAGCATCAACACTACTAGCCTCTGAATATGACAAACATTCTTCTCAGAAATGCAAGTCTGTCCTACGCAAGTTTGTGTTTCTACAGTTTCTCCATTTTCCTTGGTTTCTCATTTGTGTCATAGGTGTTAGTTCTCAGGTTCTTCATGTCTTGCTCTGGTGTTCTGACATCTAACTGTTATTTTAAATTATATTTTGAAGTTGCTGCCATTGAACCAGACCATTTGTGGAATTGAATTATGATTATTGGGAAAAAAAAACATTCAGAGCTCACATCCTACCAACACTGTCTCCATTCTCCACTTAAAGATCATTCACGTGAACTCATGTGTGCTGCACAAACCTGGAATGATATTAGAAATGACTTTTCCAGTAGGAAAATTAATACACTTGGCCTAAAATATCTCAATTACTGAATATTGGTTCAAAATTGTACATTACACAGATGTGCAATGTAAAATAAACTTTTTTAAAATTACCTGTGGGTTTTTCAACCCCAAAGTGGATGTTAGCATCCTTTCCATTGTTTCCTTCCATTTACTTCTAGATGTAATTGGGATTTTAAACTATGTATTATAGCTGTATTGCTATAACACACTATAGCAGTTAACAATATAACGGTTACGCAGTCGTTTGAAGTAAATAAAGAATGCGCTTTTTTCATCGATCGCGGTCACACAATGCTAAATATTTAAAAATGACAATTCTGCTTAAGCCCTTTGCAGACACATTTATTAGAACATCTTCATAAAAGTGATTTAAGGCTCTGCGGAGTGCACGGTTTAGCGTGTGTAAGCCGGTGATTTGAGGAGCAGCTGTCTAAACACAGTAGTAAGTAAGACTGACTTTATGTTACAGTGTTCTTACTGCACTACATCAGCAGGTGCAGCTAATCGGCTTTCGTACACGATGGACACGACACGCTGTTGCCAATTTTATTTGCAGAGTTCACAACAGCGCATGCTGATCTGGGTTTCATTACATCAGAAATAACTGAATATTCCATCATTTTCCACTGATACATGAACACATAGGAGAGTGCAGTCGATCTCCTGTGTTAAATCGGTAAGCAGTGGGTGGAGAGACAGATGAATGAAATTATGGATGGATGCCAGAGTAGGTGAGTATTGCAGGTGAGTGATAGACAGATAAAAAGACCAAGACAGAGAGATGCGAGTTGGGGATGAAATAATAGAAGGATGTAATGGTCAATGGATTAGGGTGGGGATGGATGGAAAAGGCTAAAAGGATGGATGGACAGAAAGAGGTGTGGGTTGGGGATGGATTAATAGAAGGATGTAAGGGTCTATGGATAAGAGTGGAGATGGATGGATATGGATGGCTGCGACACACTGGTGTACAGCGCTTTGAGTGTGTAATCTATCTATCCATCTATATATAAAATATCGAAGGAATCATTTATTATGGATGGATGGATGGATGGATATGGGTGGAAAAGGTTTGAAGGATGGATGGATAAAAGTGGAGTAGAACAGAAAGAGGGATGAAAATGTATGGCAGGGTAGATGGATGATACAGGTGGAGAATAATGGAAGGATACTGGGTAGATGGGTGGAAGGATGGCTGGATGGATTAGGGTGAAGAAGAATTGAAGGTTATGTAAGGATGTAGAAGGATAGGTGACTGTCAAGGACAATGGAAGGATGCATAAATAAAAGGGTGGATGGACGATGGATAAAGGTGGAGAAGGATAGATGGAAGACTGGATTGAAGGATCAATAAGGGAGGAGAAGGATGGATGGATAAATAAGCATGAAGAAGGATGGATCGATTGACAGATAGATGGATATAATCACTGACGCTTTCGGTATTGAACCTGGTAACTTGGATGCGGCTAAAAACAGTTCATAAACGCTTATTTTACTGCTTCCACATCTGTCCTCCATGCTTGAGGTGTGGTCACTGCCCCTCATTCCCACTGACCACCATCAAAGGCTCTTCACAGCATCTCTCTGAAATTCCTAATTCGTTCCAAACTCTGGCTTTGAAGAGCGTTCGAGATGTGAACGTAGAATCCGCTCTTCCTCTCCTGCCATATGGCACCAACATGGGCTCAACAGATTCTTCGTGCTCCGTGTTGGAAATATGACCAGTGATGCCCAAGGCCTCAATCCTGACTAATGCTAAAGCGTATCCCATTGAGGTTAACACTCGCGTTCGTGAAGTTTTTTTCTAGGATCTGATGCTCAGAAGTCTCGCTCAGAAGAGATTTCCGTGAGCAGAAGCTGCCACATTTCATCACGGCACGTAAGGTGCTGACAATATGCAGAACGTGAAAATCAGAGTGTCTCTGAAAAACAAGGTGTGATAGCGTGTGAAGTGTAGAAGGAGGAGGATTTAAACACAGCCGGCGCACTTCAACAATGTGAACGCCGATACTGTGTCTCTAAATTTCATGTATACATCTGGTAGCATTTCGACCTGGACGTCACTACCAAACAGAACTGTTCTGCAGATAATATACAAGCATTATAAATGCATGCATGATCAGTATAATCGAATAAACAACAACAACAACAACATACTACCATGTTGGAAATGTTCACATGGAGAGGAATGCAGGAACCTTTTAGGTATTTAGGAATTTTACACATTTCCACCAGAGGAACCGAGACTAATTTTAGTTCCTGGCCTGTAGTTCCAGGTATCTTTAAGTTCCTGCACATCATGCTTTTTATTCGTTTTCGGTTACATTTTATGTCGTGGAACATCCAAGAAACAAGTTCTTATTCTTACTTATGTTATAAAAAGATACAAAAAGTTCTTCCCTCAACATCATCTGTCATGTTACCTCTGACTGTTACAAAATACTGACACTGGAGACTCCTTCCATAAGGGTTAAATTAATGTCTTCTAACAGAAGACTTCACCAAATCATTGAACACAAACGTGTTTAATCTGTTTATGTGCAGTGTCCGCATACGAATGAGCCGTTATTATAGAAACACAGTAAGAGTTGGCAAAATTACAAATGCACTTAAATTGTTCCGCGCAGTCTTTCACAGTGATGTTTGTTAGTAAACGAAACCCTTTAGCTGTACTCATGTTGAGCGCACGTGAATCAAAGAGGGCTTTGGCAGAACGCGAGTCACAATGACGTTACATGACGAAGTCATGGCCTGAATCTGCAGTAATTTTGAAAAATTACAAGCTGCAGTGTACCTTTGATTTTGTGCAAGTTTCTGTGATCCGGGAGGAAAAAAGTTAATTTATTGTTAATTATAAATCGCAAAATCCTGGAGGGACTGATAACAATAAGGAATTTGGAATGAGTTGCTGTTATAGAAAATCAAATCAACACCTTCTGACCGATTCAACAGTGCTGTAGTACGACAAAAACGTTAGCATACCACTCAGCGATAATATTGCTTAGCAAGCTAGCTTTTCGATTTAGCCAAAAATATTCTCATAACTTTTTATTAAAATTAAAAAAAAAAAATTCTATAAAAATGGATTTTCACCATAATCCATTTTCATGGCCTTGATATTCCAGAATACTAAAATAGATAATGCAGATATATGCCAAGCATTGCAACTGGCTACATAATATTTTAACGTAGCTTGGACTCTGCTCTCTCTCATTATATATATATATATATATAAATAAATAAAAAATCATATCCTGGTCTTCAGGAGGAACATTCCGGGAATCTTTCCTCCGTCTGTCAGTGAAGAATGAAACGTTCTGCTTTAATCATTTCTTCCTGAGATATTATCTACTTCTGATATCAGGAAATCTCAACATATCACCCTCTCATCAGGTTACAGCATCCCCACTGCTGTTAAACTCGGGTTACAGATGAGCTTTGAGACCTGTGCTGGCTCTTCCTCCTTCTGTTTGTAATCACATGTAATGGGTTTCTGCTGTGAACTTAAAAAAGCCGCGAGATGCTCGGCTGCTGCCAGCGTGGCTCCAATTTGGCCCTTCGGGACGGTCACATAAAAACCACAGCGTCATTATCATCTCCCGGAGCTTTCGCCCACCTCCTCCCTGAGGAGTTCTCCTCTTCCCCTTTCCCACTCATGCGTCACAACCTGATCTCACGCAAAATCCATGAGAATTTGTAGAGATCTTGCAGAATTTCACAGGAACACAGTTCTGATTAAAAGACACAGATTGATTTTTTATTTTTACATACCACAAATACAGACGATCACAAGAGCTACAAGACTAATGTAGCAAACAAGTACAGCGAGGATATAGTCTTCACTCTGAAGAATCAGCATATTAACCTTTATGATCATCATGTGATCAACAACTTCCAATGTTTATTTTATAAAGAAATACTAAGCGTTTTAAGTTAAACATTTCTTTCATTGACATTTCATGTCTATTTTTCACTTTACTCACACATTACCCACAATGCCAATCAACTACCTCACCAATAGTAATGCAGTGCGATTTAGCCCTTGCTTTAAATCCTCTATCTTGCTTTAGTCCTTTAGCCTTTCCTGCTCTCACACCTCCTCATCGTCTGTACGCTCCACTCAAAACGCATCAGCTTCCGAAGCTTCAACTTTCATGCTAATGCCATCATGCTCGTCATCTCGCAGCTCGCTAGCTAGCTGTGTCGAGGAGCTGCATGCTATTCTGGGACTTTCAGACCAAAGACTCCTTCAAGATCTCAAAGCTGGATTTCTAACAGCAGCTAACATTTTTTCACATACGTTTACATGTGGAAGGTTTTTAAGAGGTATTGTGTCAAGAGTTGACTTAAAAGTAAAGATCATCGTTGAGTGAAGGGTTAAACAGTGTCCACATTCAAACGTACTGAAGCATTTGAAAGTAAAATAAATATATATATATGCACTTTAATAAATAATAACTGTGCAAATACATTTAACTGAAAATTTATTTAAAAGAAAAAAAAAAGATATGGTCTCACACTTAAGGTTAAGGGTCACTGTCGGAGTTAACATTCATCCCTTGTCTTTGGACTTCATTTCTGTGAAATTCAATAAAATAAAAATTTTCCATAATACTTTTTTCTTTAAAACGTTATCCATGCTGGGTGACGTGCTTTACTCAAGTTCCCCTCAGGGATCAAAGAGCAACATTTATCTATCCATCATATAAAGAGAGAGTAACACTAATGGGCTTTTATGGTATAAATAAAAAATGGTAGATTTTTTTTAAAAATATGTCATTTTAAAATGTCATTAATACATGAAGTTAAAAATGCACAGAAATGCTAAACATATTTAATTCATGATGGTAGAGATTTGTAACACGTAACTGGGAGGATCTAGATAAAAATGTAAACAGAAGAAAAAAAAAGTTCGTATTTAATAGAATAGAATAGGTAAGTAGAAGTATTGCTTTTATTATACACAGGTGAAATACAAATTTAAAAGAAAATTAAAATGAAAACTCTAAAGTGATACCCTAGTATAATATCGAATCTGATTGTGTCCTATCATACACACATTTGGACTATTTGTACTGCATGTATGCAAGTAGAAGTGTGTGTGTTTGTAAGTTTAAATGGCTCCCCATAAAGCTTGTTTGTTTGTTTTGTTTCTTAGACGTGTGAGTGCCTTAATGTACTTAAAATACTGAAATCTGCTGTAATTTTCTGCACAGCAACAGAAAACACACCATGATGATGATGACAGGAAACAGAAATGCTACTGCCTCCTTGTGGCCTCTCAGAGAATTATTACAGGAACTAACTTATCAGACGATTTTATCCAAAGCAGCTCAAAAGTGAGCCAGAATCCAGTCCTGATAACATGTTGAATACAGGTGCCAATAATTTTGACTAACTGAGCCAAACAGTTACAGCATGAATTCAACATGAATGATACTTGTGTCGAAAGGTATTAAAAACCCTATGATATAAATTGTTATATTAATATGATATAATAAAAAAATATTTTATTATATATATATATATATATATATAAATAAATAAATGTTCATTTCAACAATTATCACATTAGTGCTGCCACTCTATGTAAATATTTTAAATGTCGGGGGTACGATTCCTGTCGCTTCCCTGTATGTGTGGAGTTTGCAT
>JAOUWY010000076.1:27534419-27544952 GCA_025728095.1 Prietella phreatophila | reverse complement strand
TGCTCAGTGATTTCCCAGAAGCTGGAGTTACATCAATTTGTCCTTTGTTTCACCTACATAAATATTCACTCATTATCTTCTAGTTAATAAAATAATTCCATATATTATCACAACATAATCATATGCTAAATATGTTTAAATGCTGGTTTAACATTAAGTCACTCTCTCTTCATGATTGAAATAGTGACCATTTCAAAGTCATTATTAGTCATTAAAAAATTCTTAGCACTTTGATTATTTTAACTTTTGATTGGACCTGATGGATTACATAATCATATTTAAATTAATAAATAATTAAATTAATGACAGGTTAAAAAAAGGAGATGTGAGGAGAATGAAGCAAAAAGCAGGATTGGGATGGAGAGTAGATTAAAACAAAAATGGAAAAGCAACACAGATAACATTTACCATAACTGATGCCACATTTACCATAACTGATGCCACTAGTGACTTCGGAGGAAAAAAATCGAATGATACTCACATTCACAAATATTATTTCACGAGTAGGATTCAGTCTTGCTAAGCTGACGACCCTTAGACTCTATATATGCCACAAGTTAATTTCTTATTTTTCTTAAAGTTTACTAGAGGAACCAGTTTATGATGTATGACCTAAGAACCTTCAAAAATCTGATATACTGCTTCACAATTCTGACTTCCTTATAAAGTTGCTTTGGTCTTTTGTACATTTGTATCTGTTACTTTGTTTCTTTAAAGCCACACCCATTCTCTTGCGCTCTCTCTCTCTCTATCTCTCTCTCACACACACATACACACACACACACACACAACAGAACCAGGAAGCTCTTTTCCAAGGAAATGAAACTTAGCAAACTCAATGTTTGCTACTCAACCCGCCTGTACCTGTCTCCCTCACCCACTCTCTCTCTCTCTCTCTCTCTCTCTCTCTCTGTCTCAGTGTGTGACTGTAGGAAAATGACCGAGGCTGAATTTTCAAAAGAGCAAGATTGGTTCATCCAGTAGTTACTCCCTGTATCCACAATTTCTGTAAGGTGTGTATTAATGGCTTCTGGGATCAAGAGGATGTGAAGGGCATCTACAGCTGTCCCCAGTGTAGAGAGACTTTTACTCCAAGGCCTGTTCTACTCAGGAATAACATGATGGCTGAAATGGTGGAGAAGCAAAATAAGACTGAACTCCAAGCTGCTTCTTCTGCTCACTGTTATGCTGGACCTGGAGATGTGGAGTGTGATTCCTGCACCGGGAGAAAACGTAAAGCCATTAATTCCTGTCTGGTGTGTCAGGCCTCCTATTGTGAAGATCATCTTAAACCTCACTATCAGTCTCCTGCTTTTAAGAAGCACAAGTTAGTTGAAGCCTGTGCAGAGCTCCAAGAGAAGATCTGCTCTCAGCATGACAAGCCGATCGAGATCTACTGTCGTACTGACCAAAGCTTCATCTGTTACTTGTGTACGGTGGATGAGCACAAACACCATGATACTGTTGCGGGTAAAGCAGAAAGAACTGAAAAGCAGGTTTGAATTGCGCAACATTATTCTTTTTTTTCTTTTTTTTTCTTTTTTTTCAAGTAAATTTATACAAATTAGGTGTGGGTGCAGGTTTTCATTCCAACCACGCCTGAGTCTATTGAAAGCCAACTGATTAAACAGGTAAAACCAGTTGTGGTTGCTGCTTGGTTGGAATGAAAACCTGCACCCACACTGGACCCTTGCAGATAAGATTGGACACCCCTTTGTTAGATGATTCAGTGCACTTTGAATAGCCAACATCCAACAACATTTTTACAGCATTTTACAGCACAACTGATCACATGACCACGTTAAAGCTCTGTAACTGTGTAACAATTTTCATTTGAAATTCTGGTTTGATTTACTTCTGGTAGTTTCTAATACATTTTATTTTAGACATGTTCATATTTACTGTGAATTTGCAAAAAAAAAAAAAAAAAAAAAAAACGTTTGGGTCTTATTTGCAAGTAATGACCATGTATAAATGACATTAACAATGATTGTGGAACATGGAGAGAACTCTGAAAACCTGAGTTGGAGTTCTGGGTAGCTTCTGCTTTGCGATAATGACTGTAAATTGATGTTGTGAATTTTCTGTGATTTTCTGACATCCAGATTCGCAACAAGAACAACTAGACTTGTTGGTGGCAGAGGCATTTATGTCAACAGCTTTGGCATTGAGATATACTTGTTTTAAATTACAGACCCCTAGTGTGGGAACCTCTGCAGTATAAAGAGGAGCTAAAATCAATGCATGCTGTAACTTGTAATTTTTTTTTTTTCTGAGACCCAGTATTTTGGTTTTGTGTAAAGAAAGGCAATTATGTTGCCATTGATTAGAAAAGAGCAACAAAGTGTGAGGGTGACTGAGAAGGAGTGTCTGTGATCCTTAGGGGAGAGTACATTGAGGCTTCTAAGAAAAGTAACATATGTTGTCCTTCAGAGAGGGAGAGGACACATCTGCAAAGTTTCATATTGTAAGAGATGCATCAAACAGAGTGTGTCTGTAATGTCTCTGATGGAGACAGAGTGCATTTGCAATGCTTTAGAGTATGGGGCTGATGTAAGGGGCTGCAAGAGACAGAAAGGGTGAGAGCTTCGAGAGATGGAAAGAGGTATAAAGAGGTACAAGCTTTGAGAGTTGTCTTACAGGGGGTGTCTAACTATAGTGATGTTTTCTAGCTGATACTGTTACATCACGTAGACTCGAGAGGAGGATGCAGGCGGAGATCACAGGCTTTATTAATATATTCCACTTCAATGTAAACACGGTCCTCATGAAGCTTAACATAACAAAGGCAATGTTGCTACAAGAGTACGCAACACATCCGCTATCAACTTAAATACAAGGATAAGCATCTCTCTAATCACGAGCGACGCGCTCTGGAACTCAGGCACTTAAATAAGGAACATAATCACCAATAATCATTACTACCTGTGAGCGCACGCCCTAACCCGGAAGCGCGCAACCCAAACGTCTCTCCAAATGCAGCGCCACAGCGGCCTCTAGTGGCAGTGGCATGACAGTGACCCAAACGTCTCTCCAAATGCAGCGCCACAGCGACCTCTAGTGGCCGTGGCATGACAGTGACGCAAACGTCTCTCCAAATGCAGCGCCACAGCGGCCTCTAGTGGCCGTGGCGTGACAGATACTTACTGACAGAGGTCTACTGTTAAAATGTTATGATCTCGAGGTAGAGATTCTACTGAGATTCTACTATACATAAATGATCAATTCTGGAATGAGAAAGCTGACAAATGCACCAACTCTGTATCCAACACATTGATTTTCAAGTAAGACGATGTATAGTATGAACTAAAAGTGTTGACATATAGCAGGTCTGAGCAAGCTCTATAATGTTACATGTAGTTAATCACTAGTAAATACAGAGAGAGATGGGGATTCATAGGAAGTTACAGGAACTTTAACTCTGGGCTGCTGTGGCGCAGTTGTTAAAGCTGGTTATCCACTAATCATAGAGTTGGCAGTTCGATTCCCAGGCCAGGTGACTCCAAATGCTGAAGTGTCCTTGGGCAAGACACTGAACCCTAAGTTGCAAGCTAGCGCCTTGCATGGCAGCTCTGCTACCATTGGTGTGTATGGGTGAATGACACACAATGTAAAGTGCTTTGGATAAAAGCTATAGGAGTGCACATTTAACATTAACTCTGTTGCTGCAGTTAATATTGACACACTGGTCTCCTGATGCTGAAATAATGAAATGTATTTTATTTGGTCTCAGTATGAGTTAAAGGAGAAGCAGATGAAATCCCAGCAGAGGATCCAGGAGAAACAAAAGAAGGTGCAGGAACTTAAACAGACTGTGGACACTATTAAGGTGAGGAATGAACAGAGAGAAATTCAAGTCAATTGGCTTTATTGTTGTCAGAGTGTTAGGCATCTGAATGGGGGAAAACCACACCAGAGTATTATTAATATAGGTGATGATGCTACTGCATGGGAGTAACAGGAATTTAGTTAAGAAGAAGGTTAAACAAGGACCACTATTCATTTGCTTCTTTTCTTTGTCATTTCAACCATATACAACTATTAAAGTACACAGTGAAATGAAACAACGTTCCTCAAGCACCATGCTGCTACATAAAATAACACAAGATTACAATAGACTACACAGAACTAAATAAGACCTACACATTTCTACATGAAGTGCAAATGCAAAACGTGAGAGTACATTATCTTCTAAAACAGGACAATAGGCACAGTAAGAGACAGTGTAGCGCTGACCAGTGCACTGTTCTAGTGTGGAAGTGTTAGATATAACATAAATTATAAGATATAATATAAATTATATTTATATTATATAAATATAATAGTACAAAAGAATAACCATATAATAAAATTCGGTGAATGTAAACATGGGGCGCATGGTGGCTTAGTGTTTAGCGCGTTTGCCTCACACCTCCAGGGTCCGGGGTTCGATTCCCGCCGGGGCCATGTGTGTGCAGAGTTTGCATGTTCTCCCGGTGCTGCGGGGGTTTCCTCCTGGTACTCCGGTTTCCTCCCCAGTCCAAAGACATGCATGATTGGCATGTCTAAATTGTCCATGGTGTATGAATGGGTGTGTGAGTGTCCGCCGTTGCCGGTCCCAAGCCCGGATGCAAAAGGGAGGGTGAATGTAAACATAACATACTATGAGACACGGCGGCTCTGGCGCAGGTGATAGAGTGGGTTGTCCACTAATCATAGGGTTGGCGGTTCAATTCCCGGAGGATCGGATCAACCCGGAGGTTCAATTCACATGACTCCACATGCCAAAGTGTCCTTGGGCAAGACACTGAACCCCAAGTTACTGCCGATGGCAAGTTAGCACCTTGCATGGCAGCTCTGCTACCATTAGTGTGTGTGTGAATGGGTGAAAGAGATAAAAGCGCTATGTAAGTGTGCCATTTACCATTTAGATAGTATTCTGCAGATAAGCTTACTGTATACCATATATGGGCATATCAGTTATTGCAGTAGCAGCCAGGTAGAGACTGTAGTGGTAACAAGAATTTAAATGTCATTTTTTTTTTTTTGCATGGCAGCTCTGCTACAATTAATGTGAGTGTGTGTGTGTGAATGGGTGAACGAGACACAATGTAAAGCGCTCTGGATAAAAGTGCTATATAAGTGCTCCATTTACCATTTACCAATACAGAAATGTGCAAAAATTGCAAGGGGGAGTGGGTATTCAGTTGAGTGTATGTGTGTGTGTGTGTGTGTGTGTGTGTTCTAACAGAGGCGTTCACAGGCAGCAATAGATGAGAGTGAGAAGATCTTTACTGAGTTGATCAGGTCCGTGGAGAAAAAGCGCTCGGAGGTGAAGGAGCTGATCAGAGCTCAGGTGAAAGCTGAACTGAGTCAAGCTGAACGACTCCTGAAGCAACTGGAGCAGGAGATTGCTGATCTTAAGAGGAGAGTCACTGAGCTGGAGCAGCTTTCACACACACACGATCACATCCACTTCCTCCAGGTAATACCCAGTTTCAGTTTTGACTTTATTGGCATGACAAACAATTATAAGGTAGAAGTATAAGGGAAGTGTAATAAACACAAGAGAAATAAAATAAAATACAAAACAAAATAAAATAAAACAATGGTTGCGTATGTACCTGCGGTTCTATTAATTTTGGATGACTGCCAGAGGTGGTGTTTTAAGCACCTGACTGTCCAACATGTGTATGTGCAGGTCTACAAAGTTACCTGTGAACTGGGTGACGTATGCCCTTTGCCCCGGTACTAAAGGCACGTTTACCCCGGAAGTGTCCTCTTGGCAATCTTCTTGCAAATATTCAGAGTGACTGCCAATCTCTGGCGGTCATCCAAAATTCATAGAACTGCAGTTACATACATAACCATCGTTGAAGTTCATTTCTACTGACTGCCAGAGTTGGTGGTTTAAGCACCTGGATGAATAATACAAACAAGGTCACAAGGAAGTACTACGTGCTCTATAAAAGGCTGTGAAGCCAAAGGAAAAATGGCTGTAGCCACTGGGTTGTATGACATCACATTAGCCCTATAAAATCTTGCAAATGTGCAGGTGGATGACCATGATGAGGCTGCACAAATATCTGAAAGAGGGACTCCTTGTAGGGCTGCCCATGAAGTAGACACATTCCTGGTTGAGCAACTTCGAACCTTCGGAGGGATCGGGAGACCACTGCTCTTATAGGCATAAACATTAGCATCTACAATCCATCTTGACAGTTGCTGCTTGGACAAAGCATGACCTTGTCTATGTACCATATGGCAGACAAACAGTGATTTGTCATTTGAATTTAACTCATTAGTGCTTGTACTGAGCACAACAGTTTGCAGTCAACCCCAGCTCATCCTCCTGAGTTGGGGTCTCAAAAGATGGCAGACTGAGGAGCTGGTTTCTATAAAATGAAGAAAGGGTCTTTGGGAGAAATTAAGGGTTCAGCCATAAAGTTTCCCCTGTGTCCCCAGAACTCCAGTGTAGGCACTCTCGGCTTACTGATAAGGTGTACAACTCACCTACTTGTTTAGCCAATGCAGTGGCTAAGAGGAAAGCTGTTTTCACATACAGCCACCTCAATTCCAATCTCTCTAGGGGTTCAAATGGAGACTGACACAGTTACTTTAATATGAGGGGCAAGTCCCAAGAGGATACTGGGTTTTGTCGAGGAGGTCTTTGTTATTGAGCACTTTTAAGAAAGCAGTATCACAAGGGTTTGGGACCCAATAGTCACGCCAACTACCCTATTATGCATGTCTGAGATGGCAGCTATATATACCTTGATGGTGGAGGCTGCAGGGCCTCTATCAAGGCAGGACTAGAGAAAGATGAGGATTACTGGTATGGAACAGCAAGTCGGTTCCTGATTTTGTGCTTGGCACTACTCAGAAAAAAGCTTCTATCTGTTAGCATTGCTGGAAGGTACATGGGCGTTGTGGATGGTCTGTACAACTGCTGGATCACACAGCCTTAATAATGGCTCTGACCCATCAGAGGCCAGACCCAAAGTTGCAGCTGGGATGAGTTTGGGTGCCACATTATACCCTCCAGTTGTGAGAGGAGATCCATCTTCACAGGGAGGCACCAAGGCTCACTATAGAGTAATCTGTTTAATATTGGGAACCACACTCTCCCCGGTCATTTGTGTGCTACTAGTAGAACCTTGTGATTCCCCCTGTGGATCCTGTCTAGGGTGGGCAATATCAATATTGGTGGAAGAAAAGCATACATGGGTAGATTTGGCCATGCATGGGCCAGTGCATTATGACCCAAGGAGCTTGTTGAGTCCCCCAGTGAAAACAAAAGGGGACAGTGTGTCATTGACAGTGAGGTAAAAAAGTCCATCTCTGCCCTGCCATATTTGTGCCAGATTGCTTGCACTACTTCGGGGTGCAACTTCTATTACCGTGTAGGCCAGAATAGGAAATCTGCAGCTGTGTTTTGAGTGCCTGGTAAGTGTATTGCCCTCAGGCTCAATAGGTGAGGATGGGACCATAATAACAGCTGTTGGTCCAGCCTCAAGGGTTGTTTGGACCTGGTGCTCCCTTGGTGATTTATATGGTAGACCACATATGTGTTGTCTGTTCTTATAAGGACATGCCTTCCTACCAGCACTGGGAGGAAATGTTTGAGGGCAAGCAGCACTGCCTGTAGCTCCAACACATTTATGTTTTGCTCCCGCTGCCAAGAACTCCACTGGCCTCTGACTGTCCTGCATTGCCATACAGCTCCCCAGCCTGACAGGGAGGCATCTATGGTTACTACTTCTCTGCGAGAAAGTATAGCCAGTAAGGGAACCCCCTGGTTCAAATATTATTTTCTTCTCCATGGGTGCAGGCACCTTAGGCAACTTGCATTGACTCTGACCAGCTTGTGTCTGTGTTGAATGGTAAGAAGGCTGAGATTGTTCAGCCAGATTTGGAGAAGCTATAAGGAGAAAAGGCCCAAAGGGACCACAGATGATTCTGCTGTTATCATACCTAGCAGTCTCAGAAACAATTTGAGGACCAGAGCCCTGCCTCTTCTTAAGCAACTGATGAGCTGGACGATGTTGTTGACTTGCCATTGAGAGGGAGTAGCCATAATCAACCGTGAGTCCAACTGGATACCAACAAACACTATTCACTGACTGGGTATCAGAGAAGTCTTTTCATAATTCATTGTAAGCCCTAGCTTGGTAACGTGACCAATCAGCAATACTGATTCTCTGAGACCATCTACATTTGACTGGGAACAGATCAACCAGTCATCCAGGTGTGGAAAAATTCACATCCCCCTGGCCTGTAATGGAGACAGTGCCACTGCTACACACCTGGTGAAGGCGAAACTGAGGATTTGTCTGGGCTGGGGCAATATACATCTTTCGGTTGTAAACCATCTTTTGGATGGTTGTAAACCAATCACTCTGCCTGATGCCTTGCAGCACATACACTGTACATAGCATGTGGCACTTGAAAACCTTGAGATGCCGAAGTCCAGCATCTTTTTTTGTAATAATAAAATAAGTAGAATAGAATCCACTGTTCTGTAAAACACTGTCTAATTGCTCGATGCCACCCTTCTTCAGGAGAGCCCAGACCTCCTGCTGTAGGGCCAGAAACATGTTTGGGTCCTTGACTAAGGTCATTTTGACCCCATGGAACCTCAGCGGTCGATGGCTGAATTGAATGTTGTAGCCTTGTGACAGGGTTGATACAACCCAGGGGCCTGATATAAACATTTCCCAGCACCTGAGCTGCTGCCTGGTGAAGCGCCACTAGCCTTTGTAGTTCCTGGAGGGCCGATGGCCAGAAGTCTGGTCTCTCTTTGCCAGACAAGGGAGCTGGGTGGGGATTGGCTGGTGAAACCTCTTTCAGCATTGTGCTGTTGGCTGGGTAATCAGCCATGGTATGTACCATATTTGTTGCCATAGAGGGTCTCTGTCTAGGTTCATGGTGCAGACTTGCAAACTGTTGTCTGGCCTGTGTAACCTGTAAATTGCTCTCCAAGGCTTGCTGTGCAGCAGAGCCAAACAGCTCCCCAAGAATGACAGTATGAGTGTGGAAGGGCTGTCCTGCAGGGTTCCAAAAGTGGAGACTGATCCAACCATATTTGATGTCACGCGAGGGTTAACAAAGACATAGGCCTACCCAACTCCCTGGTCATATATGTGAATGCTTGCAAAGAGGTGTCACTCAGAGTCTGGGCAGAAGGGTCAACCTCTGAGGCCTGCAATGTTTGGGACAGAGCCAGCAGAAGGTGTGATATGGAATTCCCAATACATCCCATACAGGCTGGTGTGTCATAGCTTCTCACAATGAAGTCATCTGTCAAATGGGACTGTGTCGGGCCGAAGTGCCTCATCAGAAAGAGGGGGCTGTTTGTTTTGATCAGCTCTAGGTATTGCAGGTCTTTGCAATGATATGATTGGGGGTCACTGAGTTTTAGCTGTTTCCAGAATTTGATTGCCCGTTTCTGTATTTTAATTAGCAGATATTTGTCTAATTCTGCCCTGCATGCATTGTTTGTTGTGTGCTGATGTACTTGTACAATATATTTTTTTTCATAATTGTGCATGCAGAGTTTCAACTGGATGTTTTTCCCATTTGGCGAATTCTTGATTTGTTAGTAGACCCCACACTTCACTGCCATAGAGGGCAATTGGCTCTACTACTGATTCTAATTTCAGTAATATTTTCAGCCAAATTCTAACAGGTATTTCTAAAGGACATTGTCTTTTGATGGCATAAAACGCCATGCAGGATTTATCTCTTAGTTCATTCGCTGCAGAGTTGAAGTTGCCTGTGGAACTGATTTTAAGTCCCACAGTAAATAGTTATAGTATGATGAGTGAGTTACTCACTGTCTGATCTACAGACAGAGGGTACTGTTCCTCACACAGTTTCCTACTTAAAGCTCATTACAGCAACAATAAATGTTCCTGTCTGAGATCACAACTGTGACTTTGGTCTGATTCAGTCTGAGATTAATTCATTTCTCTCCTACACTTTTCTCCTTCTCTATTATGTGTTTCCTCTCTGTAGAGATTCCCATCTCTCTGTCTTTCTCTTGGAGCTGAGGACTCACCCAGCTTCAATGTTAATCAACATCTTTCATTTGATGGAGTGAGGAAATCTCTCTCAGATCTGAAAAAACAAGTCGAGGAAATCTGTGTGCAGGAATTCAATACAAGCCACCCACAAGGTAAACAGCAAACATTTGTTTTCTGTCACAGTAAAGTTAGCCATAAAATTCACATTACAGGAGCAAGAAGAAATTAGCAATAGCAAAATGACATCAAGATGAAAAAAGTTTACAGATCCACAAATCACAAAAAGTCACAAATCCTTAAACTAATCTTATATTTTTGGAGAAAATCATTGTGTCAACAGTGGCAGGTAGTGATTTTTTAGAATAGGGGAAGCACAGCTATCTTTTATGTTTCATATACAGTATCTCACAAAAGTGAGTTCACCACTCACATTTTTGTAAATATTTTATTATATCTTTTCATGTGACAACACTGAAGAAATGACACTTTGCTATAATGTAAAGTAGTGAGTGTACAGCTTGTGTAACAG
>JAOUWY010000076.1:27422462-27436762 GCA_025728095.1 Prietella phreatophila | reverse complement strand
GTATATGTTGGCACGAAAATAAGGAGTGGCTCTTAATTTCATTGTACATGTGTATAGTGACAATAAAGGCATTCATTAATTCATTTTTACTGAACTATAATTCTATACATCTGAATAACACTGAGTGTTGTGTTTTGTGTGTATTTATTTATTTGTATAGATGCAGCAGTCGGGTCACCTTCGTCCCTGGTTAAAACCTCAACAAACTCTGAGAACATGAATTACACCCAGCTTTAGATTCACAGCAGATGATAACCTTCGGAATCGGGCGGTCGTTGTAGATCGCATGAGGTGAACGGATTGGAAAATGACCTGCTTCATGACCTACATTTATATTTTCAATTCAGCTAATAATAACTTTATAGCTGAATCCCTTCAACAGCTTGATGTTCCACTTATTTTCTTTTTTTTTTGCTGTAGTGTGATTTTATTTTTATTTTTGTTTTTTTGCTACTAGCCTTTTGTGAGTGCATACCACAGCAGTTTGTATTTGCTTTAGTGGTGACTTCTAACCGATTTGCTCTTGATTGTACATGGATGTAAGTGCATCAGTGTTGTTCTTCCATGTTTTGATATCAATGTAAACATTTTTTAAATGGACTGAAATTACGTTCATTCCCCGTGTTTCTACTGTTTCTCGTGTTCGAGCAAAAGACTGGCATGGGCTTGCTAATGTATAATAATAATAAAAAATGAACTGTAGAAATAGACTTTCCGCAAGTAAGAGATGAGAATTATTATTCAAACCTAGCCCTAAATACATGAATCTGCACTAGAGCTAACGGTTAGTTTCATGAACATGTTTCAATCACCGGCATTTTTGTAATTGCCATTTTATTGTCTTAATTTTAAACAAATCAAACAAAAAATACATTTTGAGAGCTAACAATAACACATTTTAGCTAGACGACTAGTTTTAGGGTTTGTACAGATGACTCTGTTGATGGTGAATATAGCCAGGACCATAGGTATATGGACAGTGACCCAATTTTAGACCACCACGATGGATTTGAAATGAAGCAATCAAGATGAATTAAAGCTGAAAGTCTACACTTCAATCACAAGTGGTTTAACAAAAATATTGCATTAACCATTTAGGAATTACAGCCTTTTTCTACAGCGTTCTTCTATTTTCACAGGCTCAAAAGTAATTGGACAATTGACTGAGAAGTGGTTTCATGGCCAGGTGTGGCCTGTTTCCTCATTATTTCATGACAAATTAAGGCGTTTAAAGATCTGGAGTCAATTCCAGTGTTGTATTTGCATTTGGTAGCTGTTCATTTGAAGTCTCAATGTTGACCGCAAAGGATTTATGTCCAAATATTAAAAACAATGCTTATATTTATACTTGTTAGTTTGTCCAATTACTTTTGAGCCTGTGAAAATGTAGGGGTGCTCTTTTTATTTATTTATTTATTTTATTAAAATTTTTTTAAAGACTGTAATTCCTAAACAGTTCATGCAATATTTTTGTTAAACTTCTTGAACTAAAGTTGAAAGTCTACCCTTTAATCACATCCTGATTGCTTCGTTTCAAATCCATAGTGGTGGTGTACAGTGGCAAAATTATAAACATTGTCTTACTGTCTACATACTTAGGGATCTGACTTTAGATGCAAAGGAGTCTTGCAAATAGGCTATTAATTTTTTTTAATTAGAATAACAAAGAATTCACAAGAAAGCATGTGTAAGTATTAAAGTAAATAACATTTAATGTTTTCATGTACATTTGTCATTTTTGTTATTGATTTCAACTTTTATATACCAAAACTAACTGTAGGAAACAATACGAGAGAGAGAGATTTTACAGATTCTCAGTATTGGGACTGAGTCAGCATTGCTGAAGGACATATTAACCACTAAGCTAACACGATTGATCCTGTCAGCTATTTTTATCTTCTTTTTTTTGTGGAAAAATGATCATCCAAATGGTACATGAGCAAACCCCAGATACATGTGGAACTGTAGTGAGGGCAGGTTGGAATCACCTGAACACCTTCTTTCACAAATTCACGTAGTGGCATATTACACTGCTGCATTTTTTTTTAAATTATTTAGTTCTGCCCTCAATAAGTTACAGTATTTCACATAGCAGATGGTTACATATTGTCCACAAGACACAATAATAACTGAATTTCCACAATTGAACCAGTGGAAAAGTTGACGCTTGATTCTTAATACCATGTGTTGTTACCTGGATGATCACCTGTTTTCATGTTTTGTGATAGTTATTCATGAGTCCCTTTTTTGTCCTGCCAGTTAAACTGCACTCTGTTCTTCAGAAAAATCCCCCAGGTCCTGCACATTCTTTACCTTTCCAGCATCTTCTGCATATTTCACCCCTTTCCAACAGCGGCTATATGATGTTCAGATCCATTTTTCCACACTGAGGACGACTGAGGGACTCATAAACGACTTTTACAAAAGGTGCAAACATTCCCTGATGTTCAAGAAGGCAACGTGATGCGTTAAGAGCCGCAGGGGTGTAAACTTTTGAGCAGGATGGTGTGTGAATTGTTTTTATTTTGTCTTCTGGGATACATGTAAACATCTTATGTAGCTTCTGAAGGTTCTTTAAACAAAATAACAATTTACACCAATCATCCTGTTCAGATGTTTACACCCCCTATATAAACGAGTGATTTGATGTTAAAGAAAGTTAATCCGTGCCTTCTGACAAATCAGAATCCAGCATTGTATACTGTGATATTTAATTTGTCACTCTCATGTATTCAGACTTAATATCAGCAGTGCTCTTCAGGAACTACAGAGTGACTGATAGAGAGTGTCAGTACGGTAATGTTATGATATTGCTTTCATTTCATACCAGTGAACTGATCGAGTCACTAATTATTCAAGTGAGATCACAATCCTATGCTGGAGGTTGGCTCAGGACTGTTTATTATTCCACCCCTGCCTGTTCCTGAAGGAATTAGGATGCATCCTGCATGCTTCCATAATTATTATTTGTGTGATATTTTCAAATTTACTTAGCTGGCTCTATTTATCAAAACATGAACAAATGTGTCATGTAAAGCTCAGTGACTCTGACAGGATAAAGCGGTCACTGAGAATGAATAAATGAATGTGTTAGATGAGTAGCGCAGATTACTTTATTTTAAATTTTGGAAATGTCTTTTTTTCTCTTTTTTTCCCTCTTCAGTGAACTGTCAGTGAGGTGTGTTTAACTGTGGGAAATTGTGCAGATTGCAAAACTGGTGAAGGTCAAACGTGTATTAAGTATATGAGCCAAGAGATATAGTACAAATGCTTTATAAATATAATTTCTAACGTATAATATTAAAAAGAAATAATTAAAAGGAAATTATTAATGAATAATTATAGGGAATATAGAACTATAGGAATAGGATTTTCTCACTGTCATTGACATTTAAGTAAGATGATCTGATCAGAACTTGCACTTGCTCTAATTTGCTTCAGTTTCGAGTCCACGTTCAACTCTGAGGTCAAAATAAATGGGAACATTTTAATGCAAAATCTTTTCATTAAATTTGCCAAGAAAAAGTATCTGGACCATTTTCTGGACATGAACCCACGGTATTCCTTGGATATGTTGATGACACCTTCGCCACATTGCCATTTGAGAGACAGTAGAGAAGGAGAGTTTTATTTTCTCCTCTACATTTCAGCCAACCCTGGAATATTCATGATGTATCGCTCACCCGCTCTCGAGCATACCATAACTAAACATATTTTATATTTTATTAAATAGATTTACATTTTAAACATATATTAGATGTCAGAATATTCTTGTCTGAAAACTACAAATCCGTGGACTTCCATTCCTTCAACTCCTACAACTACAAAAAATCCCATCCCTTAGTCTCAGTTAATGTGACTTGAATGCATTTACAGTGAGAATGAAGAAGAAAATGAAGGTTTTTATTATCATTCCTCTATAGAGCTTGTATACGTTGGAACGAAATGTCCTTTCTCCTGGACCCTAGTGCAACACGTAACAGTATGCAATAAGGCTACATAAAGTGCAAATACACAACAGTGGCTATACTGGATATACATAACTGTGGATTCTCTAAGGATGTCATGGTTGGTGCCATGCCTCGATTAAGCACTATTAAGAGAACCTCAAGGGCAGAGAGAATTCCCTTGGTGCTCACTTCGTCATCCCATGAATAACACATTGGCTGTGATTATGCTTTAATAATGAATAGAATAAACCTTCCAGGACGATCCGAAGACTGCTCTCCTTTTTGCTGATCAGGCTAATGGAACCTGTGGCACTCTTGCATGCAACCTTCTTAGATCTTCACTAAGCTCATCACTTTTTTTTTTTCTTACTGTCTTTCTTGTAAGAGAGGTGGTTTGCTATACATGGAAGAAACCAAGACATCTGAAGTCAAGAACTTTCTTCATACCACCAACATGACGGATTTCTCCTTTCCATTACAGCCATTACAGATAACATTAATGACATGGCTGGAGGCATCATCCACACTATCAGAACTTTGGAAGTCGTGTTTGACTACAAGCTATTGCATGATCTACAATTTCGACTGGTTTATGAAGTGCCTACAGACTCAGAGGTACTTTTGCTTGTACAACCGACAAAGATCCGAGACGTCCTGTTTCTCTGGAAATTTCGTACAGAAGTTTCTCTGAAAACTACTGTAAAAACAGTAAGAAGAACACATCAAACATTTCACAGTTGAAAAATGTGTAATGTTACTTGTGAAATGTTATTATAAATAAGTAATATTTTAATATTTTGTACTTTAATTCATGTCAGTTTTACACGGGAAAATTGACGTGTTTTAACTAGGTGAAGGTCAAAGGTCAGGCTGTTCTGTGTTTCACCAAGTGGCAGTGTTTGCACTCTGGGATGACAGACTGACTCAACAAAATGGTTTCACACAGACTCAGCTTAAAAGAGCTTTTACTGTACACATGACCGGTGTGTGTGCTGAATTTTACAGACAGTTTCAGCTCTTCTTGTGATCGTTGTGGATGTTTGTGCTGTTGGATTTCAGGATTTTTCATCAATGCAGTGATTTCAACAATACACATGATTTCTACAGCACTGTAAATCTCTGTCTCATTATAGGCTCATAGACATGAATAGTTATTTTTTTAGTATTATATTATCAGCTCTTAATCAGACGTTAGGGTCAAGGGCGTGTGCTTCATAAGTTTGTTTGATGTTAGCATGAGTTTCATAAGTTCATTCATAAGTTTGTTTGATGTTAGCATGCTTCATCAGTGTGGATGAGATGATAAAATCAGTTAACTGAATTACTTGAACTATATAAAAACACATTTACTGACTACAAAGATATCATGCCAGATCTCATCATAATCAAATTCATTTAGCTTCACAACTGTAATGTGAAAATGGCTTCTGTGAGTAAATGTTTCTGCACCCCCATTACTCCGCCCTTATTTATCAAAAGGAGGAGCGTCAGAAGGTTTGCTTTAACTATGACCTTTTCCTGAATCAGGAGAGCAACCCACCGGTCAGTCACCTACTCCATGAGAAGCTCATGTTTAACAACAAGAAACACACGTTCCACAACAAACTCGTCAAAGCTGGAGAGGTGAGTTCATTCGAGTCGCTCTGGTTCTCTAATTGCTCCCAATCCTGTGATATTTATTCCTCCGTTGCTTCGTTTCTCCTCTCAGGTCATGGTTGTACCTGAAGTAGCTGAAATGATCACCAGAGCCGGTGCAGATTATTCCATGCTGTCTACAACAGCATTATTTTCCTTCTCAGACTACAAAAAGAGCAAATTGCACCATGCTTTGAAGGTTAGTACATTTTGTTATGGATCAGCACTAGTTAAAAATGTTCCTATACTGTCCTATAGCAGGGGTTCTCAAACATTTTGTAGCCAGGGACTCATCAGGGCATATTTATTCCCGGAACATTAATAAATATGTACAATTATACCATATGTTTCTTTATTATTTGATCCATAGAGCTTTCTGTTCGTGAACTGTCCACTGATTGAGAGAACACATTAGATCCTAGTAGATGTTATTTATATTCTATAGGAGTTAGTGAGATTCAAATAATTTAAAGGTGAAAGACTGATAATGATGGGTTGTGATATCCAGCTCTGTAACTAAATAACAAAATCATGGACCTCTTGACAATGTTTAAATTTTATTGTTTATTTTTGGAATGTTTTAGTTGATGGTTGTTTTTGTTCTTTTTGAATCTATCGAACTTCTGGTGCTTGCCTAAATTTTGGTAATATACAATTATATAATTTAACGTTATTGGTTATGAGAATGTGAGTGTGTATGTGATTGTGCCCTGGACTGGCACCCTGTCCAGAGTGTACCCCGCCTTGTGCCCAATGCTTCCTGGTATAGGCTCCAGGTTCCCCGTGACCCTGAAGAAGGAATAAGCTGTAGAAGATGGATGGATGGTCATGAGAATTTTATCACCAACCAAGTATAAATGCTATATAGCCAAAAGTGTGTAGTGATATGGTATGGGTGCCCATCACATCCATATGTGGTTCCTCCCCAAACTGTTACAATAAAGTATGAAGCACACAATTGTATAGAATGTCTCTGCATGATGGATCAATTTCCCTTCACTGGAACCAAGAGGCCCAACCCTGTTCCAGCAAAACAGGGCTCCATGAAGACATTGTGCGTTAAGGTTGGAGTGGAAGAACTCAGGTGGCCTGCACAGAGCCCTGACCTCAAAACAACTGGTTGAAATCTAGCAAAATGCCATCCCAGAAGAATGGAAGCTGTTACTGGAGCACATGGGGAACAACTCAATATTAATGCCCATGGTTTAGGAATAGGATTGTCAATGCTTAGGTGTCCACATACATTTGGTCATATAGAGTATGTTTGTTTCTTTGTTTATTATTTGTATCACACTTTTCATATATAAAATGCACTCTCTCTCTCTCTCTCTCTCTCTCTCTCTCTCAAAAAAAGAGACAATAAAAGACTATATAAAAGACATTAATGAAAGACATAAGAAATAGATTTGAAGTAGAGACAATTTGAGCAGCAACAATAAACTATAAATCATTAAGAAACAATATGAGAAGAATGCGAATAAAAAAGAAGAAAAGCATGAATAAATGCAGTCACAGGACCAGAGTTTGGACTCTGCGCTGGCTGATTTCCTCTCGTCTGGGTACAGGAAGAAGTCACACCAACACCATCGTTCAGCGAAAGCTTCTTAATTTAATGATACAGAAAGCATAGTATATATACACACAGAAATATTGATAAAGAATTATAAATGTCAATCAGAACAGGTCACAGATAAAATCAAAACATCTATCATGTAGGTTCGAGTGATATAAGAACAAGATGTCTACTCTACCAGATAATAAGAGAAGAAGAAGAAGAAGGAGAGAGAGAGAGAGAGAGAGAGAGAGAAAGGTGGGGTGATTAGGAATGCTCAAAACAACACAT
Source organism: Prietella phreatophila (assembly GCA_025728095.1). Lineage (NCBI taxonomy): Eukaryota > Metazoa > Chordata > Actinopteri > Siluriformes > Ictaluridae > Prietella > Prietella phreatophila. The sequence goes on along the minus strand of JAOUWY010000076.1, from coordinate 27,429,334 downwards.
ACCAAAAACATGAAACAATTTGGTTCCTGTACATCGTGACAAACTATAGACCTTCAGAATTGAGACACAGAGATCATGCCTGAAACTTATCAATAAAATAAACTAAAAATACAACAAGAATACAATTTTCTTTTGTAAATTAGCTAATGCGTTTTAAAATGATGTGCTGGGATTGCCTGTCTGATCTTGATTGGTAATCATTGCAGGGTATTTTTAGGTGCAGTACATTGAGCACCCCTGCAGTACTGATCTTAGTGAACATACAGGAATATACAGGGGCAGAATCCATAACGGATGATGGTCCTAATCTATTCAAGTACTTTGAAACTTGAAGATAAATCCTAAACAAGGCTGGGTGCCAATGCAGTGTAGGAATGGATTGGTGTACTCTTGAGCGTTGTCTCTTGCCTGTACTTGTTAGAACCCAAGCTGCAGCCTGTCCATTAGCTTCACTGGCAACCCAGTAAACAAATCGTTAAACATATCAGTCAGCACTAGTTCTGAGTAACAAAATCAGCACAGTGCAGAAGATAACGCTGATCATTTCTGCACATTGTCTTTCACCTTTAGGAGCCGAATAAAGACAGAGCAGGAGTAGAGGGAAAAGGCCACGAACACTACAAATCAAACAGAGAGCACGGAGAACACAAAGACACTGAGAGCAAGACTACTTCCAGAGAGTGGGAGCGTGAAGGAGGGAAGTATACATTGAAACTGTCATCTTTCTCCTCCTTGAGGAAAAGCACAGAGAACCGTGGGAAGGAGGAGGGAAAAAATATGGCGAAAATGGCCTTTAAAGAACTCAAAATCACCACAAGAGAATCCGAAGGTGGAGATGTAAGGAAGGTGGATTCACGAGCTGTGAACAAACGTCCATCATCCACTACAAAGTCATCGAATCCGAACGCCAAAAAACTGAAGAGGTTAGGCTGATCATAATCTTATAATCTATTAATAATCATATTTCCATGATCTTAAATCACAACCTATTCACAGTTATATATTGTTTGTCAATTAACTTATAATCTACTCATAGTCTGGTTGTCATAATCTTTCATCATAATCTCTCATATTTTATAACCTGCTCAGGATTTTATTTATAAATGTCATAATCATTTCCATAATCCTAAATTGTGACCTACTTATAATAATATAGAACCTGATAACAATTCTCATATCTATTTGTAATTTAATATTTCTCATAATCTGTTTAGAATTATACATTATAATCTACTTGAAATCTCATATCTTTTATTTGTGTGTCATAATCTGCTCAGAGTACATCTGTTCTAATTTCTTCATAATCTTGTCATAATCAAATCCTAGTTTATAGCCATCATATTGTAATAGTTTAGTTAATCGTCCAACAGAAAATATATTAAGATGATTAAATTGCTAGTACGTTATTAAAACATTGCGATGTTGTGTGTCTGCCCCTTAAGCTTCAAGAGAAGTAAAGAAACAGGCTCTATCGCCGCCGCCTCCCGGATCCCCTCAATTACTGCTGCTCCTCCCTCTACCTACCTGGAGAAGAAAAGGATGATAGAGAAAAGCCACTGGGTAAAAATGAGACGTGAGCTTCCAATAGTGAAGAGATGGACAGATTCAGATTCCACTTCAGAAGACGAGACTTTGTCTAGATCCATGGTGAGGCAAGCTAATGACTCTTAGCAGTGTTTGCTTGCTGTTTAAAGGTTGTAATTGAACCTTGATTTTGTAACTCAGTTATTTGTTATACCTTGATGGGAATTAAATTAGCTACATGACACTGTGATGATCGAGTAACTGTGTGTTTCTGTGAAGCAGTCAGTGCAGTCCAATTCATCCAGTTCCAGCTCCTATTCCAGCTCTGACTCTGAGTTTGGGCCCTTGCAGATGCAAAGCCAAGGTATGAGCTGAGAAAGACTAAATGGATTTCTAATAGATTTTTTTTTTTTTATTTCAGTTTCAAAAACCTAATTTAAATATTATTTCCATAACCTATTGTAAAGGAAATGGGTCAATCTGATTTTAAAGAGGGCCATCGATGCCCTGTCTTCAGAACCTTAGATACGGCTTTATGAACATAGAACTTGGAGAACGTATGACTTTCGAAACATAGCACTTTAAAAAGAAAAGAAGGATCTATTATTTTGAGAACATAGGATTTTGAGAACCTCTGACTTTAAGAAAAGAAGACTTTGAGAACACAGGAGTTTGAGTAGAGATGACGTCTGAACATGGATCTTGGATAACTTGGGACTTTGAGAAGTGAGGACTGTGAGAACATGGGCCTTCGAGAACCTAGGACTGATAGTATCAGACGGTGAGGAACAAATGACCTTAGGAACAGGGGACTCAGAACATGTTATTTTTGGAACATAGGACTCGGAATCATGTGACACTGGGAAGACAGGACTGAGATTTGGAGTTTGAGTTTCTTAATAAACTGGATTTAAAGGACATGGCTTGGAAGAGATCATGCTAATTTGCTAGTAGATCAAAGCTAGCTTTTAACTGCATTGAGCGAGATTACTGAAACTTTGAGAATATTGTACGCAGGACCTTTACACTTGATGGTGGAACATCTGCATTCAGAGTGCTCTGATGATGACAGAAGCTCAGAGGTGGAGACAGCCATAAAGGCCACACACACAATCGAGGACTCACGGTACACACCACATTAACTCCTCAGCATTTAGAATCAACGCTGTTCCTTGCTCTTGGTTTGATTTTTGTAAGATGAATTCTTCTAGCATTTGTTCTAAGCTTATTGTACATTGACTGAACAGATCCATAACTTTAACTCACTGGTTTTTATCAGTTTACAATATTCTTTTGAGCGACAAGCTGCCAAGGGATTCGCTAACGCTGTATTATACTTGTGTAAAGAATACAATTTGTTTTCTTGTGTTCCCCTCCAGCTTGTTCATGGACAGTGACAATGATGACGTTGAAGAGTCTCTCCTGCACGGCCAGGAGGCACCATCACCCATACCCAAACTCAATACAAAGAACATTAAGGCAAGTTATGTATACAGGTCTTTCTGACAGAGACGGAGGCCACACTCCTTCACTGGGATTGACAGAGTTTTTGTGTTTGTTTGTTTGTAGATGTTGGAGAAGAAGAAGAAATCCTCATATTCCTGCAAAAGGGAAAAGGTTCTCAAGGGGGACAAGGTAGGAAGGGTAAATAAAGCAAACCATTAAATAAATGCAATAAATGAAGAACATATTTCAGTGGCTGGAACGATGCCTGTTTGGTGTATCGTTGTGATTTTTGTCCTCTAAGGTTTACACAGAGGAGCTGGTGGACCTCCATCACAGATTGATGGCTCTGAGAGAGAAGAAGATCTTACAACAGGTCAGGAACCAGAAAGAGTCTCGAATTCTTTTTCCAGATGGGATTTTTCTAAAATCTCAGTATATTTTGTTCTGCTGACCCAGACCTTCTCTGTAAACTATTATAAAGGTCATTAATGTTACTTATTTATATTACCTAGATGAGGAATTTTGACTCCGAGTCAATAATTAATTGACTCAATGACGAACACATTCACTCACTTATTGACTGACTCTCTAATTGAGTACCTCTCTGACTGATTTATTGACTGCCTGACCCACTGACAGACAGACACTCATTCATTTACTGACTAACTCGCTGAGTGATTTAGTGACTAACCTACGCATTTGCCTACTGTTGGATTGTGATATAAATACCGTTCTTAATAAAGATGCAAGCAGGAGAAGAGGAATAGTTTTATTGAAGCTTCATGTACATACACAGGAGTTGTCCCGTCAGTGTTCAGTACTCAACTGCCCTTCCAACATAGAAAAGCCTTTTCTTAAAACATGAGACCCAGGCTGCTAACCCAAGGTCTCCTAGGCCTTTGAACGCTCATTCCTGTTCACAACAGATGCATGGTGAGGAAGTTTCCATTAAAACATAAATCTTAAGTGATTAGCATGCTCCAAAAAGTCTGAAATGTACATACCATACCGTTAATATGAATCAAAAACCATAATTCTTCACTTACTAAGGGACTAACTGATTGATTAACCTAATAACTTACTGACTCACTGAGGAACAGATTCACTTGTTCATTGACTGACTCACTGAGTGACCACTAACTTACAGACTGACTCGCTTACTGAATCACTGTTCGGCTTACTCGTTCACAGACTGACTATTTTACTGATTGACTGAGACACTCATTGAATCACTGACTCACTAACAAAGAGATGCACTTGATCATTGACTGAGTCACACACTGAGTAACTACCCATCTTAGTGTTTCAAAAACTGTCTTACTGACTGATGTACTGATTAACTCACTGACTGATTCAATGACTTACTTTAGATTTCACTCACCTATCAGTAATTGACTCACTGATTCAATGAAATTCTAACTAACTGGCTCACTGAGTCACTCCCTGGCCAATTGACTGACTCACTGATTGACTAATTTATTCACAGACTTAACTAATTAGAAGACCAGTTGATATACTGACTGACTTATTGACACACTTGTTAGCAATCACCAGTAATTTATAAAGGCTTACTTTGTATTTAATTGAAATAAGCTGGACATCATCTCTAGACAAACGAAACGAAGTATATGAAAATTTATATATATATATATATTATATATATATTAGTAACAATTGTAGCTTCTTCACCCAAAATAAACACAGGAGTTAACACTCATTTGTTTGTGTTTTAGATCGTAAACCTTATTGAAAAGACGGGACATTTCAACGTCACCAAAACCACGGTTGACTTCGACATTTGCTCCTTGGATGAATCCACTGTGCGTAAACTACAGGGCTACCTGCAGACCAAGAGGACATGAGAATAGCTCAGTGAAAAGACATGCATGCACACACAGCTTGATTACTGCACAGTGGTCGACATGATGAAGAACATGAACAGGGTTTGAAGGCGATAGAATATTTTTGCACTACAGCTGTAAAATCTAAGCGTTTGCATGAAACACAGATGGGAAATCACCCTAAAGAACAAACATTTTCGCTAGTAATTAATTACATTTAAACACCTATTTGAGCCCTGGACATAACATTGAATTGAACACTGAATGATGGTTGTGCATCCCACTACACTGTGTTGTCTTCTTTTCATGCAAGTGGCCACATGTACAGTTAATATTCCACATAAACAGATTATAAAGTGTGTGAAGTTCATTTTATATTTATGGAAGGAGTTTCCAATGTGCCAAAAGTATGTGGATACCTAACCATCACACCCAAATGTAGTTCTTCCCCAAACCGTTGCCACAAATTAGGAGGTCCAGAATTGTATAAAATGTCTTTGTACCCTGTAACATTTCAACTTCCCTTGACTGGATATTAGGAGCACAAACGTATTGCAGCATAACAAGGCCCCTGTGCACAAAGCTGGGCCCATGAAGACATGGTTTTACAAGATTCGCATGGATGACCTCGAGTGGCCTGCAAAGAGCCCTGACCTCAAGCCCACCGAACACCTTTGGGACAAACTGAAATGACAACTATGCACCAGGCTTTCTTGACCAATAGCAGGGTCTGACCTCAGTAAAGCTTCTGTGGCTTAATAGGCACAAATACCCACATTCCAAAATTTAGATGGAAGCCTTGCCAGAAGAGTAGATGTTTATAGCAGCACAGAGGGAAACCACACTGGAATGAGATGTTCAACAAGTACATACGAGTATGATGATCAGGTGTCCACATACTTTTGGCCATAGTGTATATAGTATATTTGTATACAAACAGTAGTCACCATTTACATTAAGACATGATCCAGGTTCCCCTAACTCTAACATCTAACTGTCTAGGTAAATATTGTATTAAAAGCTGCACTAAGATCTACCAATACAACCAATTTCACTGAACATTTCTGCTAACATTTCATTATGGGTCACTCAACCTTATAATTGAGTCATAATGAACTATCCTGAACCCCGCGTACAGAGGCTGAGTGAATGTGGTGTGGACTCTGTGGAGGAGCCTCATCGTGTCAGAGATGCTGTAGAAGGACAGAGTTCCTGCATTGTGATCCACATACACTCCTATTCTGGAGGATACTGGATCCTGGAGCTCAGTTTTGGTCTCGTTGTGCTGGAAAAAAAAAGAATGAAAAAAACACCCCAGATTCCAGGACTGATTGTTGAATCCAAATTCACACTCATTAAACTGCCCTTTCCTGCTGATCTCTTTATACGAGACTGACATAGACACGCCAACATCACTGGTCCATTCCACTTCCCAGTAACAGCGTCCACTCACACTCTCCTTACTCAAGACCTGAGGCCTGGAGTCAAATCGCTCTGGATGATCAGGGTATCGCTGTCGTGTATTACTAAGTGTCACCGCTTTGTTCTCCTCAGAGAGAATGAGTTGACGGTGTGCTGTGTTGGGATCCAGAGTCAGATAACAGAAATCTAAAACAATAAAAATGTCCACTGGTTAGATATTAATCAATCTATATGAAATATTATAGTTACAAATATTATTTCAAACATCAGTCATCGGGCAAAAATCAAACAGATTTAGGTATGTCAACATGTACTGTGACACACACACACACACACACACACACACACACACACGAGTGTACAGCTTGTGTAACAGTGTAAATTTGCTCCTCGCCTCAAAATAACTCAGACAGCCATTAATGTCTCAACCGCTGGCAGCAAAAGTGAGTACACGCCCAAGTGAAAATGTCCAAATAGGGCCCAAATTAGCCAGTTGTGACTTGTTAGTGTTACAAGGTCTCGGGTGTGAATGGGGAGCAGGTGTGTTGAATTTGGTGTCATGGCTCTCACACTCCCTCATACTGGTCACTGGAAATTCAACATGGCACCTCATGGCAAAGAACTCTCTGAGGATCTGAA
>JAOUWY010000076.1:27251402-27268523 GCA_025728095.1 Prietella phreatophila | reverse complement strand
ACAAAACCCACGGCGTTTTAACATTTTACAATACGCAAACGAAGATTTACAATCGACAGACTGCTGAAATGTTTGATGGCACGCGTGTATTTTTTTTTTCACTGAATCTTCAAACGAATCGTACCGTTCCAGACAATGTTAGACACCGTGTCACCCAAAGAGAAGTGGAATAGTCCAAATAGCTGGCACCGAACACCCGAGTCGAGAGTGAGACCAGTGTGGCTAATAACAAGACACGACAAAGGAGCTCAGTCTTGGCCGGTTCTTTACTAAATATCATAGTGTTCACGCCTTGAAATACACGTGGTTAGGTTACATTAGCGGTGGAGATATGGTAGATTCACAGTCAAACCAGACAAGTTCGTGTTTTTAGTGTGGAAAGCAACTCGCCGGTGCCCTTAGTCTAGCTAACCACGAAGCTTAAAATGGTTTTATATAAGTTTAAATGCACTCAGAATATTTGATATCGAATATATATATATTCGATATTTTATATATAAACATATATGAATTAGCTGAGGTACAAGTCTCAATCCTCACGTCCCTCAAAGTTCTGTCAACGCTTTATTTATCTCCCTGAATTTCCAAACTCTTTAAACATGGTTTATATTATATATATTTTTTATGACCAAATCTAGCGTAGATGACCAAAACTGCAGCTCAATTATAAGAATGTACTTTTTAATTCAACAAATGCGAATTAACGTTAATCAAGAGAAAATGACTTTTGCTTTATTGATTTATTTATATTCCCCACCGTTTTTATGCCAACAGCAACACATCAATATTTTTGAGCACGCTGATCTTTTCTTGTTTAATTCAGGGTTTTAAACATTAGTGTTGTCCCTCCCCTTACATGCCTCTACTCTGCGCTGTATGCCTGCTCCAATCGCTCACGAGCCGCATCACAAATCGATCCATACTTTTCCTGAACGTACACTTCGCAGGATATAAACTAACGGCTCAAACGTCATGTCTAGTGCACTAGGAAGCTGTTTGGGATACAGCTACGGGGTTTTCTTTCCCTCTCAACTTCGCCCTTGGCTTGATTTTAAACGTTTAATACCCTTATTTATGTATTTGTCACTGTTCATTATGTCACTTTAGACCTTTTTTTTTTAACTTTGCTGAAATAAATTGTAAACTTTTAAATCGAATTAAGATTTAATATCGACGAGCTAACGTGACACATCCGTGCTAGCTAGCACGTATAGCGTGGCGCGAGATCGAGGCGCGAGACGTAATTACCAACAAACACCGAAGTAAGTTAGCTCAGCTAGCTATCTTCATGAAACTGACCACAAATAATAATAATAAACTTTAGTAATGTATTAATAAATAATACAATCAACGTGATAATTACGTCCTACAAGAAATATATATAGTTCAGATGTTAAAAACTTGTGTTAATTGAGTCATTCAAATCTTTAAAGGCCTGTTAAATTTGAAAAGGATGCCTCTTTATGGTAGAGAATGTTTTATAGTTAAAATATACATCTTCATTTCTTGCGGTATGGGAGACTTGTTGAAATAACCTACTTTGAAATACCTCTGCTTTTTTTGCAGATTATTCTGAGCAGAAGTTGATCTGAACCCAGAGGATGTTAGAGTCATCATCAGACTTCCCCTTTCCCCTGGATAACTTGTTCTTTAACAGACCCGTGGTTCAGAAAGTGTGAGCGGACCATTATGTTTAAAGTGTCCCTGATATCAAAATACGTGTTTCACTTGCAGGAAAACAGTTTTTGATGACTCGTCCAGTACTTGTCTTGTGTTCGTCCAATTAAACGGCATCTAACACCTGGTTAAGTGATCGTATAAGCATGTGGGTTTTGTTTGGCGTGAAATGACCGCGACAGTATCATATAAACAAGCCAAAAGATAGCCAGTACTTCCGCTTGTCTGATTGGACGACGTCCAATCCTAAACGTAAAGAGAACCCAATTAAACAAACGAGACAAACATATACTTGGTCATTTATTTATTGAGGAAAAATTATCCAGTATTACATAAATAAATGACGCAAGTATAATATTTTTCTCGCATTTGTTTAATTAAGTTCTCTTTTTTCTACTTTTGTGATGTCTGAAGATGTTTCAGGTCATAGATCTGCAGATAGATAGAAAATTCTAAAGGGTTCGCAAACATTTAAGCACCACTGTATGTGTTTAATTTGCAACGAGACGTTGGCGATTGTTGAGAGTGGTAAGCACCAAACATTTTAGAATTTATATTTTTACTTTACATAGTTCTGTACTTGATGGGACTTACACCTGCTCGACCGTCCTACCGTGTAGACCTTCATCTCAGTGAAAAATTGGTAACTGGACCATTTAGATTCGAGTACCTCTGGTTTAGAAAGTATATTCCCTGCCCTTGGGTGTCTTGCTAAGCTCATTAGCATGCAACATGGGTCTCCGGTGTGTTTCTGGCTGTGTACACAATTCCGTTTTCCAACTGTCGCTTGGGAGAGAATTGGAGTTTGGAGTTTATTTATGTGGAAAATGGTAGAGTTTGTAGAGTTTGTGTGAGTTGGCAGTTCTGTGAGTGTTTTACTGAACTTGGAGTTGTTCGATGCCAGAAGGTCGCTACCTCAGACTGATGGAGAATTCCATCTTTGTACACCGTCTCCATCATTATCGTTTTATCTGCCACTCAGACTCCACAGCCGTTGAAAACACTTGTTATAAATATCTATAAATTCTTGATTTTTAGCTTGCTCGCTAAGCTTACTGTCAGGTTTGTTCAGATTGGGCAGGGTTTTGGCGTATATATCTTGAACGCTGTTGGCTGTAATGGAAATCAATCGAGCACTTCAACATGCCATCAGTCTGACGTCCAAAAGAAAATACTACGCTCTACGTACGGAATCGGATCACAACCTTTTAGTGGGAATTTCAGGCTTCATGCTGTGAGCTGATGCATCCGTAATAGTTTTTTTTTTGTTTCTTGTAGATCTTAGATCAGCTCTAAATCTTTTTGTTGGTGGGATTTTTTTTATGTTTGTTCTTATGTTTGTTCATAATCATACAGGAAACCATTATGTCAGGAGAAGAGCGTGTGGAAGCTGGATGCCGCACCCGAACTTTCAGCAATCCCAGCAACGCAGGAGCTCCAGAAAGAGGCCGAAAGCCTGGCTTCTACTGGTCAGTGTAGTCACATCAGTGTCATCATCATAGTTCAGGTCTAAAGAAGTTCGGCTTTGTAACGTCATGTAGACTGGAGGCGGATGCAGGTGCAGATCAAAGTCTTTATTAAACATGGAACACAAAACCAAAATAAACGCGGTCTTCATAGGCAAACGGGAAACGTGGCATAACAATATCCTTCATGGCATGGAAACAAATGGTACGAATGATACAAAAGCTACAACCAATAATACTGAGCGACATACTCAGTAACCCAGGCGTTTAAATACAAATCATAATCAACTCAAAACACAAACACCTGTGACAAATCAAAGTTACTAAAGCTAACGCTCAACCCGGAAGCGAGCGAACCAAAACAAAGTCATGTGACTCGTCCGGATCTGCGCCACAGTGCCGTCTGCTGGCCGTATCATTACAGAACCCCCCTCCAACGGGGGTCCTGAGCCCCTGTACGAGTTGCCTCTTGCCGCCACGGAAAGCGAGGTAGCCTCCGTCGGACAGCAGATGGGCTGTCAGACCGCAGATGGACTGAAAGTCGGTACCGCCCCCGGCGACATGAGAACACTGGGCGCCGCCCTGGCGGCTCTGGAACGCTGGACACCGCCCTCGGCAGCTCTGGAACGTTGGGCGCAGCCCCCGGCGGAATTGGAGGGCTGGGTAGCGTTCCCGGCGGGACTGGATGGCTGGGCGGCATCCACAGCGGGACGGCCTCCTCGGTCAGGCAGGGCAGTGGGACGGCCTCCTTGGCCAGGCAGGGCAGTGGGACGATCTCCTCAGCTGGGCTGGACAGCAGGACAGCTTCTTTGCCTGTGCAGGGCAGCAGGACGAGCTCTGGACCGCTGGGCGCCGCCCCCGGCGGGACTGGACAGCTGGACAGCATCCCCAGCAAGACTGGACAGCAGGACGGCCTCCTCGGCCGGGCAGGGCAGTGGGACGGCCTCCTTAGCCGGGCAGGGCAGCGGGACGGCCTCCTCGGCCGGGCAGGGCAGCGGGATGATCTCCTCGGCTGGGCTGGACAGCAGGACAGCTTCCTCGGCTGTGCAGAGCAGTAGGACGATCTCCTCAAAGCCTACAACCAATAATACTGAGCGACGTGCTCAGTAACCAAGGCGTTTAAATACAAAACATTATCAACTCAAAGCATAAACAGCTGTGGCAAATGAAAGTCACTAAGACTAACTGCTCAATGTTGAGCAGGAAGCCAGCGAACCAAAACAAAGTCATGTGACTCGTCCGGAGCCGAGCCACAGTGCCATCTGCCGGCCGTATCATCACTGGCTTTAGATAGCACAAGGTTAATACTTACCAGGCTAACGCTATGTAAACTGTATGCGCAAATATATATATTTTTTTTGTAATTTTTTTTTTGTCTAAATTGTATGGTGCCAACCTGAAATAAATTTTTGTTGTCTTAATTTAAGTATTGGTTGTTGTGTTAATTAACCTCACCCGTCCCTTAATTAAGCTTACTCTCAGAAGACAAAGAAGTTTTTGACGCCTTTACGAAGACCTGGCGTCAGCGTAGGAGGGTGTGTCCAAAGTCCGACAGATGAAGCAGAAGCCCAACAGGTGTTTGAAGTGTGGAGGCCTGAAGTATCTGTGTCTGGATTCCATCCCACTGTCAGTAGGCATCAGGGCTTCCCTTCTGCATCGCAGAATTCGGGAGAAATTGGACATTTTCGTCCCGCTGGCACTAATCTCACAACCCGGTAAACATTTTAAATTTTAAACAGCTTACATAGATGTCATCCAGATCATTACACGTTACATGTTATGGTAACTAGAGGCCGAGTGATAGTGGATGTTACAGATGCCGATAAATAAGTTGGGCGGTACGTACCTCCCGATAACCGATTAATCAATCGATAGTTTTTAAAACTGATGTTGAATGAAAACATAACACTCAAAGAAAAATTATGCTGAACTTTATTACAAAAATAAACAGGACTGACTGTACCGTGAAAAAGTAATGTACTTTTTAAAGTAAAATAAATATATACATATTAATATACATTACCTGTCAAAAGTTTAGACACACTCATTCTTTTTTTTTCCACATTTTAGAATAATAATGAAGTCACCAAAACTCTGGAGTAACACAAATGGAATTATGGAAATTATGTTGCGATTATGTCATCTCATGATGAGATGAGAGATGTTGCGATAAAAAAATATCAAAATAAATCTAAATAATTTAGTATTTTAGCATCTTCAAATAGACGACCTTTTTGTCTAGAATTTTCAGAAATGTATTCTTGGAGTTTTCTAGACAGATTTCTTGAAGAATTTCCCTGAGATGCTTTTTAAACAGTATTTAAGGAGTTCACATCGACGCTGGACTCTTATCTGATGCTTTTCGGAATATTTCTCTCAGAGTCGTTTGTTTAAAAAAGATATTTTTTTGTAAATAAAATGTTAGTTTTCTAGTGAAAGAAATGAATTGCTTCGACACGATGATATTTTTGTCTACGACACCAATTTCAAACATTTAACCTTCATATCAAAAGGTTTGATCTTCCCTATGTGCTGTCTTTCTTTCTGTGTATCACGGTTATTTCGCTATACCAAACTATTTTTGGTCAAATAGCTATTATAAAACATTGTGTAGTGATGTTTCAGTAAAATACTGCGTCACGTGTTGGTGTGATGAAGAATAGTTAACACTCTGAAATTGATTCGTTTCCTATAACCACACATCCTGAAGTGTTTTATTCCTTCCGTGTTACTCTTTCCAACCCTACAGGTTATTTAAACCTCCCATGCGGAAGCTCGACAGCGTTTCCGTTCCAGCAACGAACCATCGCTGTGTCAGTTCGGTTGCTACAGCGACAGAGCATCCACTCCTGCCTCATGCCGTGGCTGCTTCCTGTAGCCCTTTCGGAGAGTTCGGCCAGACGGAAGGATGCAGCAGTCCGCAACAAAACTGCTCTGTTTTTTACCCTCTCACTCCCAAGCCTGTTCAGATACAAGGTGATATGGACTCAACATGCACAGAGGGTCTATTCAAGATTAAAAACCCACCAACGCTGCTAAGTCTGACACACACACACACACGCACACACACACACACACATACCATGTCAATTTGCTCAGAGACACAGATGGACTAAGAAGTTATTTAGATTGTGTGTGGAAGTGATGAAATAGCCAAACGTTGGTGGACAAATCTTAAATAAATGATCTAGCCCACAAAGTAAGTAAACGCTACAATGTGTTGCCCAGTCCCATGTTTTGGAGGCCCAGAACCTTAACTGACTATTTGGCTTAAAAACAGGGAATGCTAATGAAAAAAATATACAGTGAGCTAAATAGCTAATTAAGTGTGGTGTGGTTTTCTTTCCTGGCATCACACATGAATGAGACCATTCTATTCTTTACTACAAGGCATCGTCAACTCAGTGTATCTTAATAGACAGACAGACAGACAGGTAGGTAGAAAAAACATGAAAGATAGATAGAAAATGAAGGAGGATAGATAGACAGACAAATAGATAGACAAAAATGGAGGACAGATAGATAGATAGATAGATAGATAGATAAATTAAGCATGGTGTGGTTTTCTGTCCTTGTGTCACATGGTACACAGAGACCATTCTAGTCTAAAAGGCAAACTTCAGACTAGTGTATATAAGTTCCCTACAAGTTAATAAATCTGCATCCTAATGAGGAGAACAAATCTTTTTTTTCCACATGATTTAAGGCAAATCTGGACCAGGGATCCTCCGTTCCGTTTCTGAAATCCGTATCCTTTACTAAACTGCCTGATGAGTATACCATGTTAAACACCTCCTGGTTGGTGAAGGTTCCCTTAGTGATATTTGTACAGCTGTTAAATTCAGGAGTGTCTTCAACGAGTTCCCGTACTTCAACTACGTGCAGTCTAAAGCGTTGGATGATGTCAGTATCGTTCATTCCTTTCTCTTGTATTATGTTTACAGATAATATGCTGCTTATTATTTTTTAGAACTGATTACTGCTGTGTTTCAGGTTCTTTACAGCAGCAGGAACTTTGTTGCATGCGCTCCCACCGGCTCGGGGAAAACGGTGCTGTCTGAGTTGGCTATCATTCGAATCTTAATGGAGACAACGGAACCTTGGCATGATGTCAAGGCCGTCTACAGTGGGTCACAACATGTTCAAAAATGTATGTATTTATTGTATTTATACAAAAGCAAGCATCCGTCTTTCTTCTTTCCCCCTCAGTGGCGCCCATTAAGGCTCTATGCAGTCAGCGATATGAAAACTGGAAGCAGAAATTCGGGCCACTGGGACTGAACTGCAAAGAGCTGACAGGAGACACCGAGATCGACGACTATTTTGAAATCCAGGATGCCCATCTTATCATGACAACACCAGTAATTTAATGCTTATGAGTTTTATTTCCAAATAAAAACCCTGACGGCATGTGTTTCATTAACGCTACATGGTTCTTCTGTGAAGGAAAAGTGGGACAGTATGACGAGGAAGTGGAGAGATAACGCTTTACTGCACTCGGTCCGGCTGTTTCTGATCGACGAGGTCTGCAGCGTTTACATTTTACCACTGCAGTCATTGCGGGAACACTGGTAGGGATTCAGAGTTTTAATCCGTCTCCATGATTTCACGGTGTTGTAGATCCATGTGGTGAAAGATGTGACCCGAGGAGCGACTCTGGAGGTCGTGGTCAGCAGAATGAAGACCATGCAGTCGTACCGCATAGCTGAAGATCCACACTCAAAGACCTGCATGAGATTTGTAGCAGTCTCAGCCACCATTCCAAACCTACAGGATGTACGCAGGGTCAACACTGGAAGGGTGGAGAGATGGATGGATGGATGGATGGATGGACAGAGACAGACAAAGATGAACTATAGATAGACGAACAGACTGAAATAAAAAGATATATGAATGAATAGATAGATAGAGAGAGAGAGAGAAGAGTAAAAAAAGGAGACTGATAGACGGACGGACGGACGGATGTAAAAGATGGATAAAAGATCAATGTCAGGTTGGATAGACAAGCAGAATGATAGATGGATGAATGGACAGGCAGAGAGACTGACAGACACACAGATAGATAAATAAATGATACTGTATAATACAATTCAATATGCTTAAATAAATTGTGAACTTGATTTTTTTTTAAACTCAAGCAAATCATAAAGTAACGAATAAGAAAAGTGTATTCTTTTTTTTTTTTTTTTAAATGTGTAGCATAACAAGCTGACTGCGGTGCACATGTACTGTGTTCCGTAAAGTAGAATAAATGATGGTTTATTACTGAGCGTGGTAGTAACGATGGACCAATGGCACAGATATCCGAGTGGCTGTCGGACGAATCGGGTCCAGCCGCTTGTCTGAAGATGGATGAGAGCCACAGGCCGGTGAAACTGAGGAAAGTGGTGTTGGGATTTCCGTGTGCAAACAATCAGAATGAATTCAAATTCGACCTCTCTCTCAACTACAAGATGGCCAGCATCATTCAGACCTACTCCGACCAGAAACCGACGCTGGTGGTGAGAGAAATCGAATATTCCATTATCATGTTATTGTTTCCACACATTACCCACTGTAGCACTGACATTGGAGACTCCTTACAGAAAACATAACACCATATCGACTCTTACTCAAGTCCCTGTCAATGTGCCGTGAAATGTTACTATGGAAATGATAACGTATCAGAACAAGTGTATTAATATAATATAAACCTGTGTTTCGAAGTCGCTGTTATAGAATATTAATCACATTCTTCTGACCAATCAGAATCCAGAATTTAACAGCGCTGTGGTGTGAAATAATTTTTTATATGTGTGTCTCAAAGTTTTGTTCCACGAGGAAAGGAGTTCAACAGTCTGCTGCTGTGCTCGCCAAGGACACCAGATTCATTATGAGTATTGATCACAGACAGAGGTGCGTTTACTTTCTCACATGTTCTTTTTTACATGTCATTTTATATATATCCATAGTCAGTATAAATCACTTTATTCCCTCACAGGCTGATGAAATATGCCAACTCTATTCTCGATACCAAACTCAGAGGTATGTATTTGTAATGCATACCTTGACATTTGCAAAGAGACAGACATCTGAGTTTGTGTGTGTGTGTGTGTGTTTGTGTGTTCTGTGCACTGATGCAAATTTTCTTTCACATCTGCCCTTGTTAAGATCTAATAATGTGTGGCATGGGGTATCACCACGCTGGTGTCAGTGTGTCAGACAGGAAACTGGTCGAAGATGCGTTTACAGTTGGTGACTTGCCCGTCCTCTGTGAGTGCAACTTTCTCTTAACCACAGTGTTTTCTTTCCTTGCTCCAGAAATACAGGTGCATATAAAAAAAATTGTATATCATGGAAAAGTTCATTTTTTCCCATAATTTAATTTAATAAGTGGAACTTTCATATATTCTAGATTCATTACACATAAAGTGAAAGATTTTCCTTTTTGTTTTAAGCTCGATGATTACGGCTTACAGCTAACTGAAATCAAAAATCCAGTACCTCAAAATATCAGAAGAAAGAATTCATAATACAGAAATGTCGACCTGAGAAGACTCTAATCAGCTAATTAACTCAAAACACCCGCAAGGGTTTCCTGAGCCTTTAATCTGTCAGTCTGGTTCAGTACACAAACACAATCATGGGGAAGATGAAAGTAAATGTTGCATTTCATTTGGAAATCAAGGTCCCAGAGTCTGGAGGAAGACTGGAGAGGATCAGAATCCAAGTTGCTTAAAGTCCAGTGTGAAGTTTCCACAGTCAGTGATGATTTGGGGTGCCATGTCATCTGCTGGTGTTGGTCCACTGTGTTTTCTCAAGTCGAGAGTCGATGCAGCGCCTACCAGGAGATTTTAGAGCACTGCATGCTTTCATCTGCTGACGAGCTCCACTTTTTGAATTACATTACTGAAATATATGAACTTTTCCACGATATTCAAATTTTTTGAGCTGCACCTATATACCATACATTTATAAGCACTTATAAAGTAGATGACATCGTCTACCATAGCACTTTGAAAAAAATTCTGATTGGTTAGAACTTGTTAATTAATAATTAAAAACTAGCAGCTCAGACTTATTAATGCGCTTGTTCAAATACGTTATTGTTTCCTCGGTAACGGCTCGTTTACAGGGATGGCCTAGCACGGTGAACGCTCCTTATAAACTGATTTTATTTTAAAAATGCGTGTAACAGTTGATACGGTGAAGTTTCCTGTAAGGAGACGTTTATTTCACATTCGTCAACGAAGTCTCCAGCGTCAGAAAAAAAAGCTGCTTTAAGTAAGCTTTAAGCGAGACCCTGTATTAACTTGTATGTGGAATGCAACTATAAACAGATAAAAATTGTCATTAATTAATTAATAACAAAATACAAATCACTGTCAACTCGCTGTGGTGTAAAAGTAATAAAACACTTTAGAGGAAATGAATCAGCTTCAGAGGGGTAACAGTGACTCCACTTCGTTCATCACACCACCCCGAAATTGATTAGTTTCCTATAACAGCTTGGTACATAGTGTTTTATTTCTTGCATATTTAATAAAATGTGTAACGAATATCTTTATTTATTTGTATACTGTCTAAATAAATGTTTCTCAGTCACTACCAGCACCTTGGCGATGGGTGTAAACCTGCCAGCTCACCTGGTGGTGATCAAATCCACCATGCACTATGTGGGCGGAGCGTGTGAGGAGTACAGCGAAGCCGACATGCTGCAGATGATTGGTAGAGCGGGCAGACCACATGTCCTGAACCTAACATCACATCACATTACATTACGTTACGTACTTGGCTTCATACTAGTTTTTTTTTTTTTTTTCGTAGTTATTGTAACTGTTTATAGCTGTTGTTGGTGAATAATTCACGAATTTTTTAAATGTATATTTAGAAATAGTAATAATAATAATCTGATTACTCTGGGACACAATACTAGTGCTCATAACCTTTTATCCTCATTGTTGTTGTTGTTTTTATTATTTTAGTTTGACACATCAGCCACTGCTGTGATCATGACTCGATCTCAGACTAGAGACAAGTACCTGCAGTTAGTGAGTGGTTCAGAGACCATAGAGAGCAGGTACGGCCACACTTGGACAATCTGTGTTCTATGTTCTATAAAGTGCTTTACGTGGTGGTTCTACTTCTATCCGTGATCATTAGATAAGGTAAAAAAAAGCCATAGAAGATGCAACTTGCCTGATGTGGATGGTCTAAAGAAATGAAAAAACCCCATATATTCAGACACAGTCACATGCTCACAGATTTTCTTATTCTTCAAATAAATCATTTATTTGTTCTGTATTGATCTTTAATCTGTTATTGTCTTACAACTGTCTTAAGCTTGCATACAAACCTGGTAGAGCATCTGAATGCCGAGATTGTCCTTTACACCATCTCTGACGTAAACATGGCTTTAGACTGGATTCGTTCCACGTTCCTCTACATCCGAGCTTTGAAGAATCCCAAACACTATGGTAATATGGGATGTTTCAAATTCCACATAGAATTTACACTTAGCGTGTTGTGAATATAATCGTTCGAATGCATCTTTCCAGGTTTTTCACCTACTCTCGACAAATGTGGAATTGAAACCAAACTGCAAGGTGTGACTGACAAATCTCTCACCTTGTCTCCAGTGGTTAAATATTGATGGACTTATTTACAGTTGGAATTTTGTGCCGTATTTTAGAGCTTTGTCTAAGAAACTTGAACGCACTGGCTTCGTATAATTTGATCACAATGGATGAGGACATAAACATCAAGCCTACAGGTGAGGTATTGTTTTCAGGGTTGTGCTACCTTCTTGGCCAATATTGGCTTGTAGAACAGATTTGTTTGACTACCTTGGTTAAATTAAGGTTAAATAAAAAATAAAATAAAATGGAACAATGGCAAAATCACCAAATGGAGTGTTTGATGGTTGAAGGTTGGGCCCCGTTTATCTGTGATATCTGCTATAAATTCAACAAACGATGGAATGTAATTAGTAAAACATTTAGATGTGCGTTAATGCACAAGATTACAGCTCAGATTTTGTTTATCAGCAGCAATTTTAGATGCATTTTACTGATTTCAACAGACCACCAAATCGGACTGATGTAAACATTGCGATCAAATTGCAGAACTTCATTGTCTGTAACGTTGTGGTGTTCTGTGGGGTTGAGGAGGGCTCTGTGCATGACACTCGAGTTCTCCCACCTTCTTCCAACCTTCACACACCACGTCTTCGTGAAGCTTGCACTTTTGTGCACTTGGTGTCATGCTGGGACAGGTTTGGTCCTCTTAGTTCCAGTGAAGGGAAACTGTAATTCTGTAAGTGCCACATATGGGTGTGATGGTCAGATGTTTACAAACGTTTGTACGTTATAGGCAAAAGAACAATTTTGGTCAAAACCTCAACCATTCAGCAGCATTCACTGGGTTTTCTCAAACTGACACATACTCTATATACAGTATTTATTAGATATTAGATAAATCAACGGTTTCTTAACCGTTCACAGAGAGTGGGAAGCTGATGGCTCGATATTATGTTGCGTTTGACACCATGAAGCAGTTTATGAAGTTGACCGGTACAGAAACCTTATCTGAACTGGTGAGTTATTGGCCATTTTATTCTTCCCTAATCCAACATGTCAGGCAGTTATAGCATTTATTATATCAGGACTTAAATCCCAGACCTGTTGTTTAATCTGTGCTTGAGTCAGGTTGATATAATATCAAAGGTGAAGGAGTTCAGTGACGTCCAGCTAAGAGTCAGTGAGAAGAGAACCCTGAACATGCTAAACAAGGATAAGAACAGGGTCACTATCCGGTCAGCACAAATATTTCTATACCTTAATCTTAGAAATAATGCTTCTCGGACTCATTAAATAGAAACTAACTCTTTCTATCTGTTTTTTAGGTATCCGATGGAGGGAAAGATCAAAAGCAATGACATGAAAGTTAACTGGTATGATTCAGAATTCTCCATTTGTTTGAGAGCAGTCTTTGCTGTTTATTCTATAAGGACGATATGACATTTCAATTACATTTATGATTTATAATTTTCACCGATCTGAACGAATTCATTCCGGTTGCGGATTCCGAGCAAGCTGTTTATATGAATCGGATTACATGTCAACGTTATGTATAATCGGATCCAGTGGTATGCACATGCATGGAGTGCGGTTTAATGTCCATGTTACTATAACAACCACAAACGTGTGAGTCCAGTTAGGGTGTTCATATTTTAAAAATCAAAAAGTCATCCAGGAATGATAATTAAACAGCGAGATGAAGTGTTTCAGCATTTTATATTTTCCATGGATGCTGTGCTTGTTCAAAACATAAAATGCACATTATTGGTATAACTTCTAATGTTACCACCATTAAAAGCCATTGTTGTAAACAATTGTTAGCAAAATGATGCCCATATATACAACCCCAATACCAAAAAAGGACACTGTGTAAAAAGTAAATAAATGTAAATAAAAACAGAATGCAATGAATTGCATATCTCATAAAACCATATGTTATTCACAATAGAACATCAAATGTTTAAACTGAGCATTTTCAGGTAAAAAATAAGGTCATTTTGAATTTGATGGCCACAACACACCTTTAAAAAGTTGGGACAGGGCAACAAAAGGCTGGAAAAATAAATGTTACTAAAAAGAAACAGCTGGAGGTTAATTAGTAACAGGTTAGTAACATGATTGGGTATAAAAATTGTATCTTAGAGAGGTAGAGTCTCCAAACTTTTTTGAGATGAGTTGTGGCCATCAAATTCAAAATTATCTTATTTTTTTCTTAAAACGGTGCATGTTCTCAGTTTAAACATGTGATGTTTTCTATATTCTATTGTGAATAACATATGGGTTTATGAGATTTGCAAATCATTGCATTCTGATTTTATTGACATTTTACACAGCATCCCAACTTTTTTGGAATTGAGGTTGTAGAAAATTCTAAAAGGTTCACAAACTTTCAAGTGCCACTGTACATGCGAAGTAAACAGACGTCATGCAGCGAGGCTTCACTTGTCGAGCGAAGCCCCAATGTGGCAGTCTGCTATTGGTCGTTACAAACGAGTAGTTTCCAAGCGGATTCGTTCCAAGATGGATGACTTCGAGAAGCAGCAGTTGTCTTACTGTTCTTGTGGAAATTATCATGAAATTTTAATAGCGCCACCTGCAGTACTGGAGTGCATCTATGCTACAACCAGAATGAATCAACAGAGAGTATGTGAGCATTTTTGTAACTGAAGATGGCTTTCATCTTTATGCAACCTTTGTAGACATCGTCTCTGCATTAAATAGTGCAAGCAGTTGTGCAGTGAACTGACCTTTAATACTAATTAAGTTCTCATTTATTTCTGATGCTGTACATTTTGTTTTGTTTTATTATTTTTTGTTGGTTCCCTTCTCACCAGTTTGATTCAGGCTCAGCTGGGCTGCATACCGATTCAGGAATTTGGACTCACACAAGACACTGGGAAGATTTTCAGGAGTGGAATCAGACTTAGCAAATGTAACCTGCACTTTGTTAAAACTGCAGTGTGATCATGTCTTTGTCGATCGATCAGGCTCTGTGATCGAGTGTTTGAACCGTGTTGTGTTTCGTGTGCTCTGTGCCAGGCCTGGTGGAGTTTCTCACTCAGCATTCCAAGAAGAATTTCTCAGCCCAACTCAACGCTGTGATTCTGGCCAAGTGCTTCAGAGCCAAGCTGTGGGAGGATTCGCCCTATGTCTCCAAACAACTGGACAGGATTGGTGAGATAATCATATAAACACTTTAGAAAATAGAATTGTGGATGGATGGAGTAATAGGTAGATGGATCGATAGAAAGACAGAAAATTGGGGCATTTATAGTTATATAGATAGATAAATGGGCGCATAAATAAGTGGATGGATGGATGACAGATGGAAGATGGATGGATGGATGGATGGATGGACGGATAAAGAAATAACCAAGGATCTTCAAGGTCAACCAATAACCTTCAATGTCGCATAGTCACTTCATTTTTTCTAAGACTCTGTGAAAGATCCACACAAAAGATGGGCTCTAAAGACCTCCTAAAACAACTCAATGACAAAGTTGCGGATAGGTACACGTCAGGTGAGGGATGTAAAAAGTTTTCTTGGCTTTGAGGATACTACGGAATGCTGTTAAGTCCATCATTAAAAAGTGGAAATTGCATGACACCACCGACAGTCTGCCAAAACCTGGTCATTCATCAAAATTGGTGAAAGAAGACACTTGGTCATGAGGCCACCAGGAACCAAACTTTGAAAGACCTACAGGGTTTTAAAGCCAATAGGGGATCACGTGTGCAACACACAACAATGTCAAAGTTAATGCACACATTTGGTCTGTATGAAAAGGTTGTGAGGAAGTATCTCATTTTCAGGGACTGGAGAACGTGCCATGATTGAGAGAAGGATGGATGGAAAAAGGTTCAGGATAATTCTGAAGAAAAACCTGATGGAATCTGCTGAACGTCTGAAGACACCTTGGGGATCCTGCAACAAACTTGCATATGAAACCAAATTAGAAAATTTTTGCATGAATGCCAACATGGTTCATCACAAAAACAACACCACTCTGACTGTGAAACATGGTCGTGGAAGCATGATGTTGTGGGGATGTTTCTCATTATTGAGGGGAGGCTGGATGGGTCCAAGTACAGGGACATTCTGCAGAAGATCCTGATGAAATAAGCAGAATGTCTGAATATGGGTCGGAAATCCATATTCCAGTAGGACAATGACCCAAAGCATAAGGCCATGGAGTGGATGGGTAGCAACAAGATGAATGTTCTGTAGTGGCGTAGTCACATGAAGATTGGATGGTTAAATGGATAGATTAAAAAAAATGGAGAGATGGAGAACTAGATGGATGCATGGGTTGATAGAGAATTGTCTTGTTGGATGGATGGTGAAAATGTTTGGATGGACATTATGCAAGTTGGTAGATGGTTATAGATGGTTGTTGGTGAATCAGATGAATCATGTGTCACTGAATTGGTGTGGGTTCAAATGGAAGTGCTTCAGTTATGTGAGACAGACAGCTTAGATGCTTCAGACATACCCTTTGGAGTGAATTGTAATTGCAAGGATGTGACATCATAGATCACATCTTGCACTTAAATATTCAGTAAATATTTTGTGTTCTAGGGTTATCTTTGGCTAATGCAATGGTGAATGCAGGACTGACTTCATTCAGCAAAATTGAAGCCATCAATGCTCGAGAACTGGAGCTGGTACAGACTAACCATCACAGACCGTTACTAAGCATCGCTAAACATCATTAAACATATATATTGCCATCTCCTCTAAATACATATCTAACGTCTCAGTCCTCATAAACGTATAAATGATCTGTTTTCATCTAGATCGTGAACCGACACCCTCCGTTTGGAAACCAGATTAAAGAAGCCGTTAGCAGACTCCCAAAATATGAAGTTAGTCTGGAACAGGTAACAGATATTTCTTTATAGTTTTAACATCAACTCATATAAGTGTACATTTCCAATGGATTGTGACAAATTTAATGATACAGACATTACACTCATTTTTATAATGCCTGTAGGTTTGTTTATCTCATTCCGAAATGATTTGATGAACAAAAATGATAAGATTTGTTTTTTAAACTGCTATATTTATAAACACTGTATTGTCTCATTAATGCTTTGGCAGTACTGTAACTGCTCTAATGGTAACGACAAAAAGCTAATTGAATTGAATTACCAGGATTAAAAGACTTAGAGACCACACCCTTTTAGACAGAGACCACGCCTCCTTTCATTCACATAGACCAGGCATGTCCAAAGTCCGGCCCGGGGGCCAATTGCGGCCCATGTTCAAATTTCCACCGGCCCGCAGCCTCTGTCACAAAATCAATAATATGTGCCTCGCCAACACTGTTAACCACAGTATACAATACTTCGCCAGAAGATGCAGTAGACCTGTGACCGCACTCTCGCTACGTGACCCTTGTGTGACCCTTTAGTTAATT
>JAOUWY010000076.1:27131246-27142461 GCA_025728095.1 Prietella phreatophila | reverse complement strand
CGCCCTAACCGGCGGCGACCCCTTCTATGATCGCTTCCCCTGGTTCCGCCTGGTTGGGAGGTTAGTACCAATCTGTGTGTGTGTGTGTGTGTGTGTGTGTGTGTGTGTGTGTGTGTGTGTGTATGTGTGTGTGTGTCTGTGTGCGCCATGCTTCTCAATGCTTTGGGATGCAGCAGCTGAGCTTCTGCTTTCACACAGATATACAAACCAATGTTGGACTGAGTTCTTATGTAAATGTCCAGATTTTATAACAAAAACTTCTCTGTCCTGAAGATGTCGGTCGGTCAGAAGTCCAGTGTCGCTCATACTGGAGACTCCTTCCTCCTTTTAATGATCCTTTCAGCTGATCTTTCTGTACTAGGAAAATCCAGTTTGCTTTGGAGGACACTAGGAGAACGATATAATGTGCCACAGCATAAGAGAACAGCTGGCGTATGTATTTGGAATTAATGGTACTAAAACGAGCAGTGGAACACAAATCAACCTGCGACCCATTAAACACGAGATTCTGTGAGTGTGTGGAAAAGAGCCGTTATTTGATCGAGGCCCTGATGTACTAAAAATGTGTACGCGCTTGATAAACACCTGAAAAATGTAACTAACTGATTTACTGTAAGGGTTTTTACGAAGGATTTACATCTTTCACATCAGCAATGTGTCCATTTTGCATGTCTGCCTTAAAGAATGTGAAATCTTGTGCGTTTCTAGCGAGATGTGTAAAATACTGGGTGGAGTTTATGCTAATATTGTACATTCATTTAGCAGTGTGATTTAACACAGTCCGGAACAGAAATACTACAAGCCTACACTATGCTCAAACTATTCAAATGAAATACAAATGGTTGCCTCAGATGGTTCCTTGGACCAATCCTATGGCACATGAGGATTTTAATTCCTCCCTGCAATTATTTTCCTGTTTACTGTCTGATGTAACAATGGAGAAACATTTTTTTCCTCCATTGTCACACGTTATCCTGTCATATATGACTGTCTTTAAATATGTATAGAGACATTATGAAGAAAAATGAAGCTTGGAAAGAAGAAACAGCGGTGGTTGGTGCCTGTGGTTGGTGTGTGCGTAACGTGTAAATCAAGCAACCAGTTTTCACTCTGATTGTATATACTAACCCCTGCACACCAGGAACACCCCACAACACCTGCTGTTTTGGAGAAGCTCTGACCCCGATGTCTAGATATCACAATTCACATGGATCCTTACGCATGCCCATTTTTCCTGCCCCCAACATGTCAACTTCAAGAACAGGCTGTTCACCTGCTGCCTAATAAATATATCCCAATCCTTGACAGGTGCCACGGTAATGAGATAATCAGCATTACTCACTTCACATGTTGGTGGTTTTAATGTTATGGCTGATCTGTGTATACTGTATACTACTACCACTTCTCATCGGAATAAAAAGAAATGCTGGACAGGACACAGACACAAACGACAACAGTAGTGGTCACGACATGACAAGAGGAGATGGGCTAATAGCGACATGAGGGACCTATCACCTGCTAGTGTGAGCATAGGATTAATAAATCTAAAGTGTTAGATGTTATTCGAGGTCTCAATAAATCAGGGCGTAAGTGCAGATGTGAAAGTGTGTGTGCGTGTGTGCGTGTGTGCGTGTGTGTGTGTGTGTGTGTGTGTGTGTGTGTGTGTGTGTGTGTGTGCGTGTGAAGGCGTGTACTAACCCAGTTCCCGTGTCTCTGGCTGCACCAGCACTCCCATTCTGAACACATGCATGAGCGAGCGCATGAGAGACCCCTCCCCCTCCCCCACCCTCTCCGAGCCCGACTCGGACGTAACTGAGCTCGCAGACGAGCGGCATTATGGGAAGGAGGAGGAGGAGTTGGAGGACCTGGACGATGAAATCAGTGTGGAGGAGGGCCATCAGTGCCGAGGCCAGGACCCATTTTACGACCGCTGGCCTCTGTTCTGTTTAGTGGGAAGGTTGGTGAGGCTTCAGGACCTTCGCTGCCAGAGGAAACCAGCTCTTTCACACACACACACATGATATCTAATCAAATATGAATACATTATTCAGAAAATCTGACAATGTGTTCAAAATAGATACAAATACAGATATGAATAGCAGGAGCACTATTTTTTTTTTGCTTTTGTTTTTTGTACACAGAAGGTATTCACAGGGTATCCGGGTGAGCCTAGAGGTGGTTATCGGGACTGGCATCCCAACAGAAAAGTGGAGCAAGTGCGAGGTGTTCACTTTCATGCAGATGCAAATGATTGCTCAGATACGAAGTTCAAAGGACAAACACAGCTCAGCACTGTGTGATGCATTTACAGCCTTCATACATTCATCCTTAGTACCTGCCTTGTCAAAGTCACGCTGCTTTAAATTAGGTTGCTGGTTTGTTTATATTTTGGGGTGGTACGGTGGTGCTTGGTTTGTTTGTGCACCCATTAGAATTTTCTACACTCAGCAAAAAAAGAAACATCCTTTCAACAACTGGTTACATGTAATTGTCCACTGCAAGGATGATCAGCTGTCCTTCCTGTCTCCCTGTAGCACTGTCTTAGGCATCTTACATTACAGACATTACAGTTTATTGCTCTGAACACATTTGCAGTCCTCATGCCTCTGCAGCAGGTCTATGGCATGTTCACACAGGTGAGCAGGAACCCTAGGCATCATTCGTCTGGTGTTTTTCAGAGTCAGTAGAAAAGTCTCTTTAGTGTCCTAATTTATTGTAACTGTGACTGTAATCACCTACCACCTGTAAACTGTTCGTGTCTTAAGGATTGTTCCACAGGTGTATGTGCAGTAATTATTTATGGTTCAGTGAACAAGCATGAAAAACACTGTTTAAACCCTTTCCAATAAAGATCTGTAAAGATTATTTGGATTTGACAAAATTATCTTCAAAATATTGTCTCCTGAAAAAAAGGGACATTTCTTTATTTGCTGAGTTTATATTCTTGCATAAATATGAGCTAAAACATCATCAAGTCCTAAGAGTAAATAAAGGGAACCCAATTAAACAAATGAGACAGAAATATTATACTTGGTCATTTATTGAGGAAAAGCTTCCAATAATACATATCTGTGAGTGGTGAACCTCTTCTGTAGGATTAGCAGTTAATCTGAAGGTGAGATTAGAGTCAGGTGTTTTCAATCAATGGGACAACAATCAGGCGTGAGTGAGCGCCCTGTTTTATTTAAAGAACAGGGATCTATCAAAGTCTGATCTTGTTTGTGGAAGTGTATCATGGTGTGAAGAAAGGAGATTTCTGAGGACCTCAGAAAAGAGTTATTGATGCTCATCAGGCTGGAGAAGGTTACAAAGCCATGTCTAAAGAGTTTGGACTCCACCAATCCACAGTCAGACAGATTGTGTACAAATGGAGGAAATTCAAGACC
Organism: Prietella phreatophila; assembly: GCA_025728095.1. Classification (NCBI taxonomy): domain Eukaryota; kingdom Metazoa; phylum Chordata; class Actinopteri; order Siluriformes; family Ictaluridae; genus Prietella; species Prietella phreatophila. Next base: position 27,139,075 of record JAOUWY010000076.1, on the reverse strand, counting down.
CTTGTTCTCCTCTCCAGTAGTGGAGACCAATAAAGATAGAAGAAATACTTTTTCATGACACTATAGCTAAAATTATTATTTGTAACCAGTAGGAGTACTTCAATCCACAGAAAATCCACTTTGTTTCTATATATGTTTGAAATTATTTCTTTCTCTGGTACTGACATCAGGACATATCTGGTTAGTTTTGGTTTGCGTGTATTAGCTGATGAAGGTCACGATGAAAGAGCTGGTTTCGACTGCAGTGGTCTTGCCCAGGCATGCCAGAGCTCGAATTTTTTTTATCCCAACATTTGAATCTTGTTTCGATTGGCTTTCCACCTCCTTATTGGCTTGCACACATTAAACACCCAGAGAACTGTGATGTGTGTTGACTTTAGTTTCAATTTTGAGTTAATGTGAAGTGAAATTCATGTTTGATTAATGTTTTAATGTTTTATTATTATTATTATTATTATTATTATTATTATTATTATTATTACTTTAAACTTTCCTTCTGTTTCCCGTCTATATATTTTTTTCCTTGTTTGCATCTGATCCGTCAGAGCCAAATTTGCGATTTGTTTTTGGATCACTCTACATTTTTGTTTATCTGCGCATGCTGTAATTTTTTGCGCCTCACCAATCTTGACATTAGTTCCTCCCCTATGGTACCCCTCCTGCCACACCCATGGCCACTCAGAGACGGCCTTAAACCCACTTAAATTAAGCAGGCAGGACAGATTATAAATACTTTCTAAATTAAATTTAAAAAAAGAAAAAAGAAGATGATTGTAGGATGAAGTAAAGCGAATGTGCGATTGTAATCTTTCATCTAGATATAAAGCCTTTATACATAATGACTTTGTAAGACATGCATAAGCATTGAATAACATTTATAGAAAAATGTATGCATATGTATGAAAAGATTTATTGATTATATTGCGTATTTCTAAGATGACTTGAGAGATAAATAAACATGCATTGCAATAAAAAAACAAAGCTAGAATAGATTTTTTTGTCTTACTAGCTTATTTATTTATTTATTTATACAATGAGTCATATTAACAGTGTTATAAATTGAATAGCCGTAATTTTTTTAATAGTAATTGCAAATTTAATAATAGTTTAACACTACAGTATTTTCACATTTATTTCAATATATTTTCAGTCACCCAATGCTAACTTCTACTCTTCTAACTACATTGGCTATTTTGTTTTCTTTTGTGTTTATTAACACATTTTTGTTTCTTATCACATGCAGAGGAATCCTTATTCCTTATTCTCCAAGCCAATGTAACCCAGTCAAACTGTTTCACTGTGGTTTTATCATGTAGAGTACAGAGACTGTAACTGGCTAGTCAGATACTGTGACATGCTGACTAGTTTGCTAACAGCATTGCTTTAAAATAGTTAGCTAAGCTCTCCTTCAATTACATATAATTACAAACAACACAAAGCCTCTTGTTCATAAGAAACAGCTTCATTTTCAAGTCTACCAACAAGATGCAGAAATTCAGGTGGAATTAACAAAACTAAAATGGTACTCTCTACTCAAACTGAAATATTTTAACTCCTTAGAAACTTCACCAGCTTGCTACTGTAAAATGTAGGTAAAGGTGGCTGGGTCGCTACGTTTCAAATCCAGTAATTTAAAAGGAGTCCAGCAAATTACTTGGCTGCTTTTAGCAACACTCCTGTCCAATGTTGCTAACTAGCTAGTTTACCTACATTTACAAGTACAACACTAACTAGCTAGCAATATTGGACAGTACTGTTGCTACAACTAGCAAAGATACTCAAAGTGCAGTTAATTGGATAGCAGCTTTCAAAGAGAGTCGGAGCTTTTCTCAGCTAGTAGCCAATAAAATATGAGGAAACAAACTTGTGTTGGTTTGATGCCTGGGTGAATATGGAGGAATCATAATGATGCCTTCATTGACCTTTTATGAACATCATTCTAGCTCAGTTACTCTGGAGAACAATGAATAAGCATGTGAAAATGTCATAAAATATTTCAAATGTGGTTCAAACCTGCCCCCAGACACGACTATTGGTCTATAAATGTGTTATTCAGTGTTTATGCATGCGTTATGAAGGTTTTTATAATGGTAACCTGCAAATAAAAGTAAACATCTATTCAATCCACTTCACAGAATAGAGTTGAACTGAATTAGCTGTGATGTTGATTCTCTTCTCCTTTGTTTTTATTGGGAGCGGTGGGGCTCACTGGGTTTTAAGAGACAAGCAGCAGATGCTTTGTTCGCTTTTTTGCTGGAGCAGCTTCCTGTTTGGTTGCTTTTTTGTGCGTCAGTGTTGTGTTGTTGTGTGCAGTGGTGGTGTGGCTGCGTCGAACTTCAGAAATAAAAAATGGCCGATTTTGTTCTCACTTTTTTCTCTTCTAACTGATCTTCTCTCGCTCTCCTTCTCTCGCCCACCGCAGGGCGTTTGTGTACCTGAGTAACCTGCTGTACCCTGTCCCTCTGGTGCACCGTGTGGCGATAGTGAGTGAGAAAGGCGAGGTGAAGGGTTTCCTCCGGGTTGCTGTGCAGGCCGTCTCAGGTACCGTCACCTAATTTCTCCATTTCCATTTCCATGTAATCCACAGACATACCATTTATGGTCATTTAAAAATATTTGATGTAGTGTGTAGGTGCATGAGTCCATATGAAGTGCACTTTTTTTTGTTTTTTGCTTAATTCAGTTGTTCATTAGAGAGAAATGTCTTGTTAGTATGGGAATATAGAAATTCAGCAGAAGCCATGAAAATACGTAGTTGCTAAACGTGTGAACGAGTTTTTATATTTTTTCTTCACTGTTTTTGAGCACAACAGAAACAGCAAAAAAAACAAATGCACAAAACTGAATTAATGATAATGAATAAATAATGAATGATGAATCTCTCATTTTAAATAGGTTTCACTCCTCCCTCATATTTACAAATGACCTTACACAGAACTGGCCCTCCCACAAATTTACACAGTAGCTAAATAAGCCTGGCCCCTCCCCTAAATGTACAACTTAGCTAAATAACCCTGGCCCCTCCCCCAGATATACAGATCACCTTAAATAGGCCTGGCCCCTCCCCCAAGTTTACAACTCACCTAAATAGGCCTTACCCCTCTCCCAAATTTACAACTCACCCAAATAGTTCTGGCCTCTCCCCCAAAATTCAAACTCACCTACATAGAACTGACCCCTCCCCAAAATGTTCAACTCACCTAAATAGGCCTGGCAAATCCCCCAATCTACAGATCACTTTAAATAGAGCTCCCCCAAATTTAAAATCACACTAAATTGCTTTGGCCCCTCCCCATAATTTACAAATAAGTTTAAATAGAACTGGCCCCTCCCCCAGTCCTGATATCACCCTTAAATATTTGCTCTAAATAAACACAAGCAGTCTTATTCCAGTACCTCGTTGTTTCTCCTCATAGCTGATGAAGAAGCTCCAGATTATGGCTCAGGCGTCAGACAGTCAGGAACGGCTAAGATCTCATTTGAGGATCAGCAGTTCGAGAAGGTCTGCAACGCTTTAGTTTCTCAATGTCATGATTCTGACATCATAACCTGTTTACATGTTACTCTGTTTACACGTTACTCTGTTTACATGTTACACTGTTTACACGTTACTTTAATGACACTGCAGTGTTTTGACTGTGCTCAGTTTCAGACAGAGTCGTGTGTAGGTGGGATGTCTCACTCTAACACGTCTCAGGAGGAACTGCGCATCGTAGAGGGAGAAGGACAAAACGCTGAACCGAGTCTCTCAGCCGACGAGGTCAACAACAACACATGCCCAAGTGCGTGAGAGATGACATGATGTTAGGAATGAAAGGAAACATCACAACAGTGTTGACTGGAGCTACAAAGCTAAAGTAGCTAATAGCCTATGCCTACAAGTTTAATACATAGTCTGAGACTGGGCCAAGGATATAAGCCCAAAAGTTATGCTGGGAAAGTACCCCATATTTAGAGTCATGTTATGTACCAGCTAAAATCCATTTTCTGAATTGATTATACAACTGTGTATAGTTCATACCTCTGAGGTTCTTGAGCAGTTGTTGAATTACTAAATCAATGCTAATGTTCGTGTTAATTTGATGCGCTCTCCTGTAAAGAAAAGCACGTGTCTATGGTTTGAAGGATAAGCTGACCGATCATTCTTCTACTACGCTCATGGAGAAAATGTCATTTTATTCACAATTTTATCCATAATAAAACAATCCTCCATGTCCTTAATGTGGGAATAAAATGACTTTTTTGCACTTGAATAGGATGAGATATATTTATAATAAGATAATGATAGGATTTTATAATGGTATTAAGTCCATCATGACTCGCGATTGTGGTGTTTCTTCCTGTCAGTCACTCCGGATGTCAGTCCTCAGAAGGAAGGTGTGGAGGGTGTAGGGGACACCGTACAGGAACAAACACTTTCACACCTGAAGATTGGAAGCAGCTTCACCTTCAGAGTCACCGTCCTGCAGGCGTCCAGCATCTCCGCCGAGTACGCCGACATCTTCTGCCAGTTCAAGTAAGTTCACGCTCTTTAATATATTTACAATAATAATAATAATAAAGTATTTACAATTCTGTAACACTTAATCCTGTATCGTGATTGGTCAGCGCAGCTTTATATTAACGCGCTCATTCTAATACGTTATCGTTTCTATAGTAATGGCTCGTTCACAGCGACATGTATGGCAGACAGTGAATAATAAATGGATTAATGGATTAATACATTTGTTTAACATGTACAGAAGGAGTCTCCAGTGTAAGCGCTTTGAAATAGTCAGATGTAAAGCTGTAACATTTTTGTTTTTGTTTATTAACTTCACAGGAGAGTATAAAGAAGAGGCCGGTGAGAGAATGACTGGCCGTTTGTAGCTGCTATAACATAAAATACAAATTGTGATGTCATTTTATAATAAATAATTGTGATTATAAAGTTGCTGTGGTATAAGAGGAATAAAACACCCAGGGATGTGAAAAGAATTAACTTATGGATGGGAACAGTATCTCTGCTTCATCACACCACCCTGAGATAGATTATTATTATTATTATTATTATTATTATTATTATTATTATTATTATTATTATCATCATCATTATTATTGTTAATATTATTCTATATTTTTATGATTCTTCTTCTTCTTCTTCTTCATCTTCTTCTTATTGTATAGGACTATAAGAAAGGATTATATTTAATTCCTTGATGACTCATAAACATAATTGGATATAAGTGGTGATAGAGTGATCATGACCTCTACATAATGATGCACATGTCTTTAATATTTATTTAAAAATTCTGTCAGTGAAATGATGATCACCCATTACATCCATCCATTACAGTGAGTGATATTTCAGTTCCTCATTATCAGGTGAAACATTTTCATCCAAACTAATTACAGAGTAAATCATTTCAAATGGAAATATAGACAAATGTCAGAAATGTTTAAGCTGCAATATGGCAGTAAACAGCCCTTACTGAAAACTTACAGATAAAGCGATTAAGGAATAAAGTAATAAAATCTTCCGGATATGAATTTCAGCCATTTTGAAGGTTTTAATAACAATTAATTGAAATAAACCTGCATGTTCTCTACATGTCCAGCTTTATCCACCGGCATGACGAGGCGTTTTCCACAGAGCCACTGAAGAACACGGGCCGCGGGCCGCCACTGGGCTTCTACCATGTCCAGAACGTCAGTGTGTTTATTTACTTTTTATGTATGTGTGTGTGTGTGTGTGTGTGTGTGTGTGTGTGTGTGGGTGTGTATGTGTATCTTTATTTGTGTTTTTGTTGTTGCAGATCACGGTGGACGTGACTAAATCGTTTGTGGAGTACATTAAGACTCAGCCCATAGTGTTCGAGGTGTTTGGACATTATCAGAAGCAGCCGTTCCCTCCTCTGTGTAAAGACCTCATCAGGTAAGAACCCGTCTCTCTCTCTCTCTCTCTCTCTCTCTCTCTCTTTCTCTCTTCTCACACTGACCAATCGCAGGTGTTTGTGAGCTCAGGTATGTGGAAGAGAGCAGATAGAGCTTCCTGTGACTCAGCGAGAGCAGCAGTTCAAAAAGACACACTTCACTGGCTTCATATGTCTCACGGCTGGAGGGCGGGACTCAGCCAAGACGGGTTTAGAGAGAAAATGGGAAAAATTATTTAATAATGTTAAAGTTTACTTTTTATTGAACATTTCTACTGAACACTTCTGATGAACATTTCTACAGAACATTTCTACATTTCAGCTGAACATTTCTACTGAGCATTTCTGCTGAACATTTCTAATGACCATTTCTGCTATCCATTTCTAATGACCATTTCTGCTAAACGTTTCTGCTAAACGTTTCTGCTAAACATTTCTGCTTAACATTTCTGCTAAACATTTCTAATGAACATTTCTAATGACCATTTCTGCTAAACATTTCTGCTGAACATTTCTACTGCACCTTTCTGCTAAACCTTTCTAAATGGCCTTTTCGGTTCTGTCCTCCCCTCCCTTTCTCAAAAATAAAAAACTAATTGAGCAACAGCAGTAAACATTCACAGGATTTTTTCCTTTTTATACAAAGAAAAACAAAGTTACAAAATATCAAAAACCCACGACCCACCCCTCCAGCTTATCATGGCTACCCATTAACTGTCGCTGGTTATAAAGAAATTGTAAAATCCAACAACAGGCACTAAACTTTAAGTGGGAAGTGTCTGTAACTCCATAAAGGATGCAATAAAGGGATGCCATTTATGAAAAAAATTGTTCCGTACTACCATTCATCGTATATCTTATTTTCGTGAGATTTAGAAAAAATATCGCGTCCTTTATCCACTGGGAGATAGATGGGTATTTAGCAGACTTCCAATGCAACAGTAGGGAACGTCTTCCTATAAGGGATGTGAAAACAATAACATCCTTTTGTATCGAGCTCAAAGGAACTGAGGTTTCAGGAATCCCAAATACAGCAATCAATTTACAAGCCTTTAAATGTACCCTGAGAATAGTCGACATGATGGTAAAAAAAAAAAAACAGACCAAAAACCATGTAGATCAGGACAGAAAATAAACATATGACCAAGATGACAGGGAGAGTGATGGCAATTATCACACTTGTCCTCTACATCCGGATATATCACAGACATTCTTGACTTGGACAGATGGACTCTATTTAAAACTTTGAACTGTATAAGTCCAAGACGATCACAAGAAGTGGTAGACTGTACCCTCCCTATAGCATGTTCCCAACACTCCTCACTTATCTGTACTCCTAACTCAGTTTCCCACGCATTCCTAATTTTGTTACTCGACTCTCTAACTAGCATCAGGATAAAATTATAAATCCTAGAAATCATTCCTCTCTGATGCAGATTATTTGAAAACAAGCCTTCCCAAGTCTGTTTAGGAGGCGCAGAGAGGAAATCAGAAAAACATCTGGAAACAAAGTTCCGTATTTGAAAATACCAAAAGAAATGCGTCAAGGGGAGATCATAAGTGGATGCCAAATTGGCAAAGCTATCAAACACACCATCAGAATACAAAATTCTAACTTGTTTAATACCCTTGTCATACCACACTGAAAATGAAGAGTCCAAACACAATGGGGGAATAGATGGTTGTTGGAAGGACACAAAAGAGGATGCACCTACAAATTTAAAGTGCCATCTAAATTTATACCAAGTCATAAGTGTGTTGAAGACTACAGGGTTATCAGTTCATAGGGAAAGTTTTGTAGGTAAAGAGGAGTAAAGCAGAGCAGGTAAAGATGATTCATTACAAGAAGATAATTCCAATTTAGACCAAGAAGATCCAGGAGATTGAACCCAGTAACTAAGTTTATGGATGTGCGCA
>JAOUWY010000076.1:27116921-27127619 GCA_025728095.1 Prietella phreatophila | reverse complement strand
CCCCACCCACCCTTTAAAGTTCAGAATATAATCAAATTCAGGTCTGTAATTTGCATATTGCAACCTGATTGGATGTCATGTCATGTCATGTTCATTTCCCCTGAACAGATCTTAATTATGAAAAACATATGTTCTGAAGCATAGGGTGACTTTATCACGCCTTTACTGATCTGACTAGTAAATAAACACTAACGTCCAGATGAATGCAACTGATTTTCACTGCACTCTAACTGTCCAACTTTTCTCTTGCTGTACATCCTCTTAGCGTTTCCTTGGGAATTGACCATAGGTATTGGCTTCATTTTTCCTCTTTTCTCTGCACTGGCATGTTGTGATTCTCTAGGCATGTGCTGATAATCAGTTACAGCAGGACATACAGTGCTGCATGAGATGCTTTAAGACTAAGTAGAGTAGCTGCATTTTTCTGTAGTGTTTGCGCTTCTGAGATTCAATTGGTCCCACTGGCAGGTAAGCTGAGGAAGGCTGTCTTCTAAGATTTCCTATTTTGGACAAAGTTGATGTTCATATCATATTTCCTTTTTGCTAAGAATCTCATCATTCTGCGGCAGATAAAACGTTCCCTCTGACTAACGCCGTCTTTTCACTGCTTCTGACACACGACCGGAGGTCATTCATGTATAATTCATGTCATTCAAGTCTCACCAGGGCTCAGTTTTCCATTTGTGTGACAATGTTGATGTGCTGAAATATATATATTTTTTGGAGTGATTCAGCAAACATGTGTCTGAAAGTTTGAATCAAACAAAATTGTTCATGGCTTTGTTTTTCTAATTCCACGTTTACTTAATAGTCAAACCGAGTAATAGGTTCTTCAGAGCTTACTTTTTTCTTCTTAGCTATCTGATGTTAGCTAGGTTAGCTAGGCATTATGTTCTCCTCAACTAGCTAGCTGGCTAAGTACGTATAAGTCAAATGTGTATTTTATCTCTGTCGGAAATATACACAGGGAGTAAAATTGTCGACGTTTTTCCACATTTTATGTAGTGTCTTAGTGCAAATACGATCAGTGTACACAGAAAGTGAAAGTAGCTATTGCATGCTCAATAAGTTGCTAGAAGTCGCCACACAGTTTAATTAGCATATTCATGATCATCAGTTATCTTAGTGTCATCATGATTGGTGAGTACATTTTTCTGGACACTGTGATGTGAGCCAGAGAGCCATATCAAGACAGGACAGCTGCTCAAAGAGTTGCTCTTTTAAAAAAAACAAAAACAAACAAAAGATAAAGTCTTTAGAAGGATATTAAAAAGTAGCCAAGTCTAGCAAATTGAAACACCAAATGCAATATGACAGCCACTAGGGGGCGACTGTGCAGTGAAAATGCGGTATAACGGTTCATTTAAACTTTTATTCCTTATACATTATTGTAGTAATGTGTTTTCAGCATTGTGGCTATACTGTTAAGCATGATAATTAGGTAATGATCATGATGCGAAAGTTTAATTGTAACATGTCATACCCGACAATACAATGATCATCTTATCTACCAATTTTTTAATGTTTCTTGTTTCCTGGTACGATGGCCTGCAGGACGTTTTATCGGTTTGAGGCGGCGTGGGACAGCTCCATGCACAACTCCCTGCTCCTGAACCGGGTCACACCGTATGGAGAGAAAATCTACATCACGCTCTCAGCGTACCTCGCGGTACAACACACTTGTCTTAAAGTGCATTTTCCAGCCATAACAGCTTTAAAGGCTTAAATGTAAATGTGTAAGGGTTCTCATGTGTACATTAGCATTGTGGGTGATAATATAACACAGATTGTGATTATAGCTATAACACTTTAGCTAGCAATAGAACTAGCTCATGCTAATTGTGTGATTAGCGGTGGGCGATGTAGCATGAAATCTTCAAAAATCTTTAGGATATATCATTTTGTTAAAAACCCAAGAACAGGGATCAAAATAAGTTCAGAGATTTGTATTTAGTCTTTCTAAAAATTAAAGTGTTTCACAAAGAAAAAGGGGGATTTAAAAAAAAACAGTTTAATGTTCAGTCAGTTACTTTTCTCAGTCAGTAACACAGAATTATTAAAGCACAGACACCCGACGATAATGTCATCTTGCCCAGTACAGTATCTCAGAACACAACCCTGTAATTTGCATATTGCAGCCTGATTGGCTGTTAAATGTTATGATGCAATAACACGTCAGATTCAATGTTCATATTCAATAAGCCAGATTTTCTAATGAGCTCTGGTGAGTTATTTATTTATTTATTTATTTATTTTAACACACTGCACACTCACATGTCCTCTGAATGGATTATGATAATAATTTGCATAATTGCAACCTGATTGGCCATTGTATTTTATGAAGCAAAAACAAGTCACACTTAAACATTAACCCATCTGTTCTAACGACCTGCTGAGCTGCAGAGACTTTTTAATTTTTATGTATCTGTACACTAATAATAAAAACAGTAATAATAATTATTAGCATATTGCAACATGATTGGCTGTAATCATTTTGACTTAAAACATTTTTTTAATTACTTTTTTCAGTTTCCAGAATCATGTCATTATGGATTTGGGGATTTAAAAAACAAACAAACAAACAAAAAAGTCCTTTTTAAAATAAATAAACAAATAAAAACACCTCAATTGTTCAATTTAACCAGATATTTGCAGCCTTATCGTTTGCATGTTTTGTTCTTTCGGGCTTCTGAGTAATTAGGAGATTATTTTATTGAAACCCATCAGATGGAGAACTGCACCCAGCCTACGGTCGTCACCAAAGACTTCTGCATGGTGTTCTACTCAAGAGACGCCAAGCTTCCTGCGTCACGCTCCATCCGAAACCTGTTCAGCACCGGAGCTCTCAGGCCCTTAGAGGGGTGAGAACCTTTATTTCTAAACCGACGTACAACTAGAACATGTGCAGTGGGTTCTGCGACTCTCAGCCAATGTTGTATAGTGTAAAACATGTCAGTCATGTAACTGCAGCACACCTTGTGTGGAATTTATTTTTTCTTAGTACTTTTACTTAACGTTAGCATCAGTTACCTTACCAACGATTTAGCATGCTGGTTATCATATGGACTGTCCCATTTCTTTCTCCATTTTCATTTTATAGTCAGTGCTCTTATCTTTAACTGACCGTAACCTGTCTGCTGATTATTTGGGTAATTGTTGTTGGGTTTTTTTCTCCTCTTTTATTTTATTTCAGTAATCGTGTGACTGGAGTGTATGAGCTCAGCCTGTGCCATCTGGCGGATGTTGGAAGTCCAGGTACATTTACATTTATTAATTTAGCAGACGCTTTTAGCCAAAGCGACTTACAAATGGGGAATGTGTTTTTGGGTAATAAAAACTGTTTACAGTTCATCATTTATTAAAAGAAAAGTAAAAAAATATATAAATTTTTGTCATTTATTAAAACAAAACACATAACACACATACACGAGGAGTACGTACTGGTGATTATTACTGAAAATACGGATTATTTTCCGATAACAGTATGTAGTGAAGTGTTTTATTCCTCTTACACTGCAGCAATTCACCAACAATTATGGTTAAAAAAAATATTAAAGAACAACACGTTTTATTCATTTATAGTTACATTTAATGTTGTTGAACGTCTTGTTCTCACTTACGTTATAGCAGCCAGCCTCGTTAGCCTCTCTTTGTCCCCTCTCTTCATGTTAATAAGATGAGAAAAAAAAATTGCAGCTTGTCATGTTACAGAGAAACCACAAAGAAGTGTAAACTCCTTGGAAATCCTTGGAACGTTCTCAAATTGACTGTTACAAAGTGCTGACACTGGAGACTCCCTCCCTAAATGTTAAAAAAAAAAAAACCTTCTGCATATCAGTGATTATGCATGGTTTTTAAAAAAATGTGTTTATTATTAGTTTAGCGTCCGTTGCACACGTCCCTGTGAACGAGCTGTTACTATAAAAATGGTAAAATATTACTACAGGAACGAGCACATTAATGTAAGCCTGTGAGTTGCAGCTGTGCTACTGTCAGAGCTGCTCATTATAGAAAATTAATCAACACCTTCTGACCAATCGGAATCTGTGTTTGTGGTCAGGAATGCAGAGGAGGCGTCGGCGTGTGTTGGATACCTCGGTGGCATACGTTCGTGGTGAGGAGAACCTCGCTGGATGGAGGCCTCGCAGTGACAGTCTCATCCTGGATCATCAGTGGGAGTTGGAGAAGCTCAGTCTCCTGCAAGAGGTATGGAGTTCAGAGACCTTGATGTTCCTGCACACGTTTCCGACTCATTAGATGAAGTCATAATACCCCAAAACACCCACTTTTCAACAGAGTATGATTTTTTTCATGCTTCGTCATCATCATTTTCCATTTAACATTCTTCGATATTCTCACATAAGAGCGATATGACACAAATATATATTCTGTAATGTAACATGCACAATCATGTGCAGAAAAAGTAGTTTATTTCAAGCGTCACCATTGCAGATTATAACATCACTATACTATTGTCACTTGTGATATGCTTCACTTAAAGCAGGAAGCAGGCTAGCTAGCTATATTCCTCCACATTTAATATTGGGTGGCTAAATTTAACCATAGGGACAAGAGATAAAACATCTTGCTAAATCTAACCACAAAGATGGCAGATTTAATGGTATCTAGCTACATGTAAGCATATAGATGATAGGTTTGACATTATCTGGCTAAACTTACCTAGAGGGCTGAAACTTTTAAGATGATCTAGCTAAATTTAACCAAAGATACATATTTAATGACATCCAGCTACAGATCATCATAGAACAACAGATTCAACATAATCTAGCTAAATTTCACCACAGGTGAACCTTACCAATAAGGCTGGAAAATTTGGCTATCTAAATTTTAAAATAGAGACAATATTTATATGTTACATAGCTACATGTAACACAGGATTTACCACCATCTTAATATAAGCATAGGAAATACCGATATAATGTTAGATAGTTCATTTAAAAATGGTGTGTGTGTAGGTGGAGAAGACAAGACACTACCTGCTGTTGAGAGAGAAGCTGGAAGCATCTGTGCTGCTGAGTCCGGAGTCTCTGTGCAGTAAAGACCTGATGGAGTCGCCCAAATCCCCAAGTCCCAATCTGGCAGGCAGCCCCATTCTGGATGGAAGCCATGAGAGACAAAGGGAGCTGGCTGCCAAGGTGATCACTTTTTCCCACCACATTATCTATTTATTCACACTGATCGACATATTTATCTGGCCAAATTAAACCACAGGTCTGAAAGATATATAGTTAGCTAGCTAAAGCTAAGCGTCATATTGAATGTTTCCTACCTAAATTTAACTGCAGTGTTGACAGATTTTACATTATCTGGCTAAATGTATCCATAAGGCTGAAAGATTTAAGGTTAGATAACTAAATTGAAGCCTAGATATTAGATTCAACCAAATAAACATCAGATTTAATGTTATCTGACTAACTTGAAACTAAAGGATCAATAGATTTTATGTTATCTAGCTAAATTTAGCCTCAAGAACAATAAAGTTTATGTTATCTAATTAACTTTAACCTCAAAAACAGTAGATTATATGCTATCTAGCTAACTGTAAACTCAAAAACGATAGATTTTATGCTATCTAGCTAACTTTAGCCTGAAGAACAATATACATATGTACAACGACCCTAAGCACACAAGTCATTCTACCAAAGAATGGTTAAAGAAGAATAAAGTTAAGGTTTTGGAATAGCCAAGTCAAAGTCCTGACCTTAATTCAATAGAAATGGTGTGGAAGGACCTGAAGCAAGCAGGCAAGCAGTTAATGTGATGAAACCCACCAGCTTCCCACAGTTGAAGCTGTTCTGTACTGAGGAACGAGCTAAAATTCTTCCAAGCCAATGTGCAGGACTGATCAACAGTTACCCCAAACATACAGTTACAGTTATTGCTGCACAAGGGGGTAACACCAGATACTGAAAGCAAATGTGCACATACCTTCCCCATTCACAGATCTGTAATATCGGATCATTTTCCTCAATAAATAAATGACCAAGTAGAATTTTTCCCTCAATTGTTTAATTGGGTTATTTTTTATCTACTTTTAGGCAGTGTGTGAAAATCTGAAGATGTTTTAGGTCATATTTATGCAGTTATATAGAAAATTCTACACAAACTTTCAAGCATCTCTGTAGATTCCAGATTTCACATCAGATTGCTAGAATCTAATTAGATCTGAAATTATTGACCTACATTCAACAAAAATTATAACAGGCTTAGCTTTATTTAGATATAATTGAACTAAATGGATGGCAGATTTAACATTTTCTGGCTATATTAAAATAGGTGATGTCAGGTATCACATCATCTAGCTTGATGTGACCATAGGGACAATAGAGTTACTGTTATCCAGCTTCTGTTTAATGTTAGCTAGCTAAACTGGACAGTAGGATAACAGATAACCATTACTAAAATAGTGTCATGCTGAGGGGTAGTAAAGATATTTTGAAAGATTTTTAAGATTATATTTTAAATAACAATTCTGCATTACTTATAGCCCCTGTCTAGAGTGTTATTCACACAAGGAATTCATGTTACAACAGTTTACACGCATGTAAATGTTTTAACATTGAATCATTTCTAAAATGCTGGTACTTGTGGTCTAATAGTAATGCTTTTCCTCTGGTCCTCAGTGTCTACGACTGCTCATGCATACCTTTGACAGGCAGTACAGCCAGGTGAGCTGCAGTGCCAGTGAGAGCAAGGTGAGCTTTTACCACCTCATTTCCCCACCCGTGGGCCTCGCCTCTTTCCTCCATTTATTCAGACTGGCCCTGTGTCTGCTCTGCCTCTCTACTTCATGAAGAGAGAGCGATCATGAAGCTCATCTACCTCTCCTCATTTATATAGACCAGTCTTAAACTAGCTCTAGCTATTTCTGACTTATTTAGATGAGATAGTAATTAATATAGAGGAGTCAGAAACCTACATGAATAAATTAGCTCTATTAGCTTTACCTCATTTAGAATGAGCGGTCCTATTTGCTGTACCTAATTTAATTAGAGTAGTCAGAAATCTGCTTTACCTCATTTTCAGATAGCACCAAAATAAATCCTCTCTATATCTCTACATTATTTATACAAGAAGTAGTATTTGTAGAGCAGTCATTAATATGCTCGACCTCATTTAAATAAAGTGGTCATAAATCTGCTCTGCTTCATTTAGATGGAGCAGTCAAAAAATGCTCAGCTTAATTTAGATAAAGAGGTCAAAATCTGCTTTACCTCATTTTGATGACCAGTCAAAAACAGCTATACCTCATTTCAATACCACAGTCAAAAATAGCTATACCTCATTTCGATAGAGCCGTCAACATGTGCTATACATAATTTCGATAGAGCAGTCAAAATCTGCTATATTGCATTTCGATAGAGCAGTCAAAAGATGCTTTAGTTCGTTTAGATAGAGCAGTCAAATATGCTATACCTTGTTTCCATAGAGCAGTCAAAATCTGCTATACCTTGTTTCCATAGAGCGGTCAAAATCTGCTGTACCTCATTTAGATAGAGAAGTTAAAAAAACTGCTCTGCTTCAGTTAGATAGAACAGTCAAAATATGATATACCTCATTTAGATAGAGCAGTCAAAACCTGCTATACCTCATTTTGATAGAGTGGCCAATAAACCCCTACTGTACCTCTTTTAGGTAGTGCAGTCAAAAATCTGCCACACCTCATTTAGACAGAGCAGTTAAAAAGAACCATGTTATACATCATATAGGTCAAGTATTCAAAATCTGCTCTGCTTCAGTTAGACAGAGTAGTCAAAACCCCTCTGCTATACATCATATAGGTAGAGCAGTCAAAAAATCTGCTCTGCTTCATTTGGATAGAGCGGTCAATAGACATGTTTAGCGAATGTTCATAGAGCAGTTGACATACTTTTATGCATACTGTATTGTACCTCATTCAAAAAGGTTAGCTTTAAATGGACTTATCTCATTCAGCTAGAGCAGCCAATACACTGCTCTATATTTATACCTCATTTACATAAAATTCACAAATCTGCTCTATATTTGTACCTTATTTAATATCTATGATATAATAGAGTGGTCATAAATTGGCTAAATGTTTATACCGTATGGTGATAGAGTAGTAAACGTGTTCTACTTATTTCTAGATTAAACAATCCTAAACCTGTTCTGCCTCATACGGATTGAGCCGTTAGAAATTTCCTGAAATCTCCTGAGATGCTCGAACTTGCTCTATTTCTTTCATGCATGTGTTCATTTCAAACGAAATGACTCCATGCTGCCTTGCTGCTTGCAGTTCCTCCTCCACTGTACTATTTCCATCCTGTAGTCCATCAGACTGAATGCTTGCTGAATGCTAGCCCTGATTTTGGCCTGTCATGATTTTGTGCTACGGTGGCTTTGAGTACGCTCAAAAGTGTGAACTGAAAATATTTGTTTATTGACAACGCGGTGTTCCTCTGCATACGTAGCTGTCGGAGATGTCGGCGTCTCTGCTGAGAGACACGTCCTCCTCTGCGCTGAGCTCACTCACTCCATCCACTACCTGTCCTTCTCTGGTGGACGGTCACTATGGAAACCTTGGCCTCAGGTCAGTTTGTTTCTTTTCTGCTCTTTTTATGGTTCATTTTGATTTATATAATGTGTCTATTTTGCTATATGTCCATTTGTGAATTTATTGTATGGCATCTCATTCTTCAACCTTGGCAGAACACAGAAATCTGACTGTGTAAAGTGTGTGTGTGTGATACAGTGGTGCAGAGACTCAATCTGGAGCCTCCAGTCCGGATTTGGACCCGTTCAGTCCTGAGGAGAGGAAACCCCGAAACTGCACCTTCGTCCCCAACATCCAGGAGATCCGTGTCAGGTACTCACTCTCTCACTCACGCAGACTCGGAAACACGTTATGACTCCTTATTCAAAATTTCCCTTTTAAACACAAATACAATAATGCAAAGAGCAATATTAACTGTGTAACAAATGCACATGTGCTGTGGCGATGATGTGAAATGTGCATTGTTGTTGTTGTTGTTGTTGTTGTTGTTGTTTTGGTTCCTGCAGCCCCATAGTGTCTAAGAAAGGCTACCTGCACTTCCTGGAGCCTCACACCAGCGGCTGTGTGAAGCGTTACGTGGTGGTGCGGCGTCCATACGTCTATCTGTACCGCAGCGAGAGAGACAGTGTAGAGAGAGCTGTCATTAACCTGTCCTCCGCCCAGGTGGAGTACAGCGAAGAGCAGCACGGCCTCCTGAGGGTGAGACTATCTAACATCCAACCAACCGTCTCTGTCTGTCTGTTTCATTTACAATTAAATATAATCCCCCTACCTGTTTGTCTGACATCATGTCTGTCTCTCTGTGTATATCTCTGTCTATCTTAATATTCATGTCTGTCTGTTGTTCGGTATATCTACTTATTTATCTGTCTGTATATTTGTCTCACTGTTTTTTTTAAATATCTACTCTCTTTAAGTCTGTCTCTCTGTATATCTATCCCTGTATGTGTGTATGTGTGTGTGTGTGTGTGTGTGTGTGTGTGTGTGTGTATGTCTGTCCATTAGTATAATTATAACACTCTGTCTGTATATTGGTCTGTCTCTGCTTTTATTTACACGTGCCTGTCTATTGTTCTGCTTGTCTGTCTGTCTGTCTTGTAAGTCTTCCAGTCATTAATTGCATCTCTCTCTCTATCTCTCTCTCTCTCTCTCTCTTTCTCTCTCTCTCTCTGTTTATTGTGCTGTCTTTCTGTGATGTCACATATTTAATATTTCATAGCAGCTTTATCATAACAGAGTTACTGAGTAGCTGTAGAAACTCCAGGTGTGTTACACACTGAATTATTATTTTTTCTTGCAGACCCCGAACGCATTTGCGGTGGTCACTGAGCATCGTGGGATCCTCCTGCAGGCCAGCAGCGATAAAGAAATGCACGACTGGCTCTACGCCTTCAACCCACTGCTGGCGGGAACCATCAGGTAGAACCACGCTCTCAATGTGTCTCAGTCGTTTCTTTATTTCCAGCTCCACAGTGATGAAAGTTTTGTTAGGAAATAGTCGAAATAAGAACATTTGATGGCAATATTTAAAAAATAAACACCTCTTTTCTTTCTTTTTTCAAATTATCACTCCCAAACCATGATATGTTGGATTTTAATTTAAAAAAAGAAAAAGAAAAAAAGAACGAAAGTCGTGCAAGGAAAAAAACAATAGACACTGTCGTTAGTTCACTGAACGACCTCTAGGTGGTGCTGATGTGCACAACTGTCCTATTAGCTATCATGTACACATTCTTTCTGTGTTGTTGTTTTTATCGTAATAAATAACAGCAAAGCTGCAAAAGGAGTCCAGAAAAATTATATATTGTAAAGTATTTTAGTGAAAGTTTTATTGGGCTTGGAATGCACTATAATATTAAATAAATGAAAATAACAGTAAACAGGCTCACACCTTCTGGAAGATTTGCTATATGTACTTTGACTTTTCCTGAACAAATTACATCTGGATAATGTGGAATTCCAGGTTTATTTCTGATTTGATCTGTCCTCTTGTTCCTCAGGTCGAAACTCTCCAGGACAAAATCCGCGCAGATGAGGATGTAAACGAAACGCTAACGATCCTCCATCTGAGCTTAAACGCAGAAACTCAACACACTCCTGTGCTGTAAATACTGGTGTGAAGATAATAATAGCCTGTGCCTGCCTGCCCCTCTCCTGCCCCT
>JAOUWY010000076.1:27090114-27105621 GCA_025728095.1 Prietella phreatophila | reverse complement strand
CATGTGTATAGTGACAATAAAGGCATTCATTCATTCATTCATTCATTCATTCATAAACAATCGGTCCCTCACCAGCCCTCTCTATAATCACTCTCAATGGAAAAAACCCCCAGCAGAAACCCTGAGAAACCACAAAGCTGTCCTGTAAACTCCTCTGTCCTGAAGATGTCAGAAAATTAATGAATATAGAAAATTAATGAATGCCTTCTGACCAATCAGGATGCAGAATTCAACAGAGATTTACTACTCAGAGTGTTTGATCTGAGTGTCTCGTATTCTCATGCCTCGAACCTTAATCTCAGTGTCTAATGGTGATGTTGTTTATGGTCCTCAGGCGTCGTTCACAGACGTGGACTTGTCGTGTCAGGATGTGAACGGAGCCACAGCTATGCACTTCGCTGCCAGTGAGGGACATCATCGCATCCTGGAGCGTCTGCTGCTCATGGACGCCACAATCCTGAGAGACCACTGGGGCGGGACACCACTGCATGACGCCGCTGAGAATGGAGAACTCGAGGTGCAGATCTACAAACCAAACCATCTAATCATCAACACTTAAAACCCTCATCCTGCTTCCACACGGAATGTTATACATCAAGAGGCGTATAACTCTTAAGCTGTTATTCATATGAATGAAGCTGTAATTAAAGTTTTAAGCAGTAACTCTGCCCCTTGTCCCATCCCTTCCAAAAGTATTGGAACAACAAGTCAAATTCTTTTTTTTCCCCTTTCCGCTATACACTGAGAACATTTGGGTTTGAGATCAGAAGATGATGAGATGATAGATCAGAATTTCAGATTTCGTTTCCTCATATTTACATCTAGATGTGTTAAAAAACTTAGAACCCAAATGTTAGGGGAGCAAAAGTATTGAAACAGTTAGTCTTAAAAGAAATAACACATAATATTTGTTTTCATATCTCTTGCTTGCAATAACTGCATCAAGCCTGCAACTCATTAACATCACCATACTGTTGGTTTCTTATTTTTTGTTGTTGCTTTTCCAGGATTTAACCTCAGCTTCTTTCAGTTGTTTGTTTCGGAGGGTTTATCCCTTCAGTCTCCTCTTCAGGTGGTGAAATGCTGCTCAATTGGGCTAAAGTCTGGTGATTGACTTGACCAGTTTAAAACCACTTTTCTAAAACCACCATGCATGTCTTTGGACTGAGAGTACCCGGAGGAAACCCCCGCAGCACGGGGAGAACATGCAAACTCTGCACACATGGCCCCGGCAGGAATCGAACCCCGGACCCTGGAGGCGTGAGGCATACGTGCTAACCACTAAGACACCGTGTGCCCCTGCAATGTATTCCAATTGAATTCATTCTGCTGCTACCATCATGAGTTCCATCATCAATAAAGATTAATGAGTCTGTTCCCGAAGCAGCCATGCAAGCCTAAGCCATGACACTACCTCCACCATGTTTCATGGATGAGCTTGTATATTTTGGATCATGCGCATATCCTTTCTTTCTTCACACTTTGGCCTTTCCATCACTTCTGTAGAGGTTCATCTTGGTTAGAGAACTTTTGTGAATCATCTCTGTATTTCTTTGTGAATTCCAATCTGGCTTTCCGATTCTTACTGGTGATGAATGGTTTGCATCTTGTGGTATGGCCTCGATATTTCTGCTCTCGAAGTCTTCTTCTAATGGACGATTCCGATACCTACACCAATGCCCAATGGAGGTTGTTGGTGATGTCACTGACTGTTGTTTTTGGGTTTGGGTCTCATATCACTCCACTCTTGTTCTCAAACCCAAATGTCTTCAACGCATGGTGAAAAAACTGAATTGGCTTTGTGGTTCTAATACTTTCAGAGGGAACTTTATTTGTGATTTAAGACAGGAGGGAAATTTAATTAAGTACAGAAGAAAAAGTATTAATGCTAGGGTTGTTATATTAATGTGCGTGGGTAGTTGGGGTGGGGTATTTCTACATGTGTCCTAAACCCTGTAACTAACTTCAGTATGTCAATATTCCTTCAGTGTTGTCGGATACTGCTGAAGCATCACATCAGTGCACTGGTGAAGGATGTGGACGGATTCAGTGCAGTGGAACTGGCAGAGTATAATGGCCACCGTGAATGCGCCGCTCTCCTCCAATCAGCTCAGGTGGGTTCAGAACCTGTGTGTGTGTGTGTGAGTGAGTGAGTGAGAGAGAGAGAGACCAACCCCAAAATGAAACCCTCACTCATTACATTACAATTTTTTACATTATTAGCTCTCTCAGCTTCAGTGACGCGATGCTTCCACCTGCTGGACAAATACAGAACACCGCCACTTAAATGAACACTTTAAGGTTCATTTAACCAACATTATTTAACTAATTGGTTAACTTGAACAAACAATGACCGTGAAGAACATTAACAAGGTAACTAGCACTTGTACTAATGTACTTAATTAAAAAAAAAAATCTTTCTTTCTTTCTTTCTTTCTTTTTTTTTTTTTTTTTTTACAATATTAAACAAAATAAGCCAAATATTCAACACCTCCAATATATACAACTGATGGTGAACCATACGAACAGTAAAATGAAGCCCAGAGTGAACAACATGAACACCTTCATGAACATAGCTAGCAAATTTCAGAACTGAGGCTGAATCTTGGCAAGCTCCAGTATATACACCTGGAAGTTCAGGAAGTTCTCAAGATATATTTTATTTATGCTAATTTATCTCCTTTTATTTTTAGTCATGGATTGAATAAACAGTCGAGATTGCAGGTAGATTTTTATTAACATTGAAACAAATGTCAATTAATGCATGTCTTAGCTTAAGTTATGACTTTTTTAACACTACTTATGGTTTATTTACTTATGGTATATAGTTTATTAGATTTCTCTAGGAGGAGGAGGTTCTAATTAAGAGCTGCATTCAGAGTCTTAGTTGACTTAAGTCTGAAAGTTACATCAATATTTACAAAGGGAAATTTGCACATATTTAGATTTTCAGATTCTGGCTGAACCAATTGTGTTTGTGTTAGTTTGTGGTGAGACAATCTGTTTAATTAATCAATTAAATATGAAGACGGGGTGGTATGGGCAGTATGAGTTTTATACATATCCGTTAGGAAACAATAACTATTTTTGAAAAATGTGATTGACGGCTAAATGCCTGAAAAACTTGTCACGCTAACTGAAGAACTGTGGAATGACATTAAACAGAAATACCAGTGAAGGATGCCCAGTGTTGAATTAAAGAGGTTTAAGTGTATGTTTATTTTTAACAAATTTAAATGAAGATTTAATTATTTTATTTTTGGTTTTAATAAAGTTACATTAAAATGTTTTAATTAGGACGGGAAATGTAAAAAAAATAAAATAAATAATAATAAATACGCCCAAATACGACCTGTGATTACATTTTTATTCTGCAGTGGATGAGAATCCCCCTGAGTAGACCCACACGAGACAGGGTTTCTCTAGACCACTGACTTTAAACACTCAACGATAAACACAGTTTAGAACTGCGTGTAACTGAGACAGACCTCTTTTTCACTCAAACTCCACCCCTTTTGTGCAACTTCTGAATAGCACTTAAGCCCATGGTTATCTTTGCAGTCTGAATTCCGATGTGTACAATTTCTGTATTAAATTATCTCTGTGTGCGTAACTCGACTCTCAATATGATTAAAGAAAGATTAATGATGAATGATTAAAGAAATGATTTAACAAAAGGATTATAAAGGGCCTCTCCATTGGGAGTAAATTGATGACAGAAAGATGACATAATTACGGGCAGTGGTGACGTCTCTGGGTTACTGATCAGAAGGTCGGGGGTTCACTTTTAGATACATGTATATTTGGCCTCAGTACCATTAAGTAAAGGAATACAACTTGATTATTCTGTGTCATCGTCCAGTCTCTTGTTCACGTCGTACACGAACACATGCTGTTGTTGTAAATCCTGAAGAGAGTCATGTGAAGCAATGCCATACAAATGGAATGGAAAACTAGCCAATATCACTCCTGGCTTGTCACTATAACAGTCATACACATTAAAAGTAGATGATGTGTAATGATAAGAACCGACGGAACAGTTAGTGCTCGGTCTATCTGCTGGATATCGGCTATCATCCCTCCACCTCCGGAGCTGTAGAGAAGTGCCATTTGAGCTCCTCTGTATCACGTTTCAGAGCATCAAACGTGTGCCAGATTGCCATTATTTCCTCCAGAGCAATCCATCAGGATGACGGCAGTTAGCTGTATCATGACCTCTCGTTTATATTGTGATTTGGTTCTTGTTTACACAGGCAGAGACTTTGGAGCTACTTTTTTGTGTGCTCCAGGTACGCTATGGATGAAGGATACAAATGAGCAAGAACTGTGAGAAAGCGTAGTAAAGTAGATGCTTAAGATGCATGTGAATTATTTGTGAAAAAAGCAGAAACATCAGGAGGAGCATTAGTTAAAAATTTCTCAGAAAGGTTTAATATGCTGTGAACACATTAATCTACTTTTCCTGGAACATATAAACACAGGATACAGATTTTAAGAGTGTGAATTTATCCCTATTGAGCGAGCCAGTGGTGATGGTGGTGAGGAAAAATTCCCTAAGGTGATATGAGAAAGAAACCTTGAGAGGAACCAGACTCAGAAGGGAACCCGTCCTCATCTGGGTAACAACGGATAGTTTGAAAGTAAAAGAAAGTTCATTATGGTTTGCAGTAACCGTAGTCCCAGCAACCACAGTAAGAATGTCCATGTGGAACTGAGGTCCAAAACCATTTCATGTATATTCAAGCGTTACCATCCTAAGCAATCTCCAGGCTGTAGCTTCCAGTTGATGAGAGATTCATCTCCCACTTTCCTCATATTATCAAATTGTCTACTTGTCCTTCTGGGCTGCAATCCATGGGTAAGGTGAATAAGATCCTGCAATGGCTATCATGGACTCAACAAGGCCACCGTCATGAACTTAGATAATTCCTTATATTTATATAGCGCTTTTCTAGACACTCAAACTCTTTACAATCTCGTCAAACCACCACCAGTTTGTAGCATCCACCTGGATGATGCGAAGACAGCCATAGTGGGTCAAAACACCCACCACACACCAGCTATTGGTGGAGAGGTGAGGAGAGTGATGCAGCCAATGCAGGGATGGAGATTACTAAGGGACAATGGGGGAATTTCGCCAGGAGACTGGGGTTATACCCCTACTCTTTTATGAGAAGTGACATGGGATTTTTAACCACAGAGAGTCTACTGTCTGAGTCTACTGTCTACGTCTACTGTCCCTGTCACTATACTGGTGCATTTGGACCTACACAGACCACAGGGTGAGCGCCCCCTGCTAATGCCACTTCCAGTAGCAACCTTAGTTTTCCCCAGGAGGTCTCCCATCCAGGTACTGGCCATGCTCAACCCTGCTTAGCTTCAGTGGGACACCAGGCAAGAGCTGCAAGGTGAAAAGGCTCTGGCTATACCAGATGATACCAGATTATACCAACTTCCATTTATAATACTTGTTCCCTTTCTTTTTTATCGAGAAGAAAGATGAAGGTGCTGGACTACCTTGGACCAAACAAGGTCAGTGACATAAGCCAGTTCTAACTTTCACTGCTGTCCATGGAAAGTGATGAAGCTAAGTACCTGTCCACTCATGTAATGTACTGCAGCCATGGTACCTGTGCTCCTCATGGTGACCATGTCTTTCTCTTCACCTGAGACTACAGCCATAGATTGTGTACTCCAACTTTCTCTTATCTAGTATTTTTACATACTGTATATGCACCCTGGCATTGATGACCATCAACTGTCCAGAACCAGTACTGACTTTGACCACTGGCCACCGCATAGAATCTGCTCTATGTGGGAACCATTTTTACCAAACTCTGAACCTCTGCTCTGTCTGCTGTAAGGTCTGCGTTCAAACAGATTCAATCTGTCCTGAGTAATAATTCTTGGCTACATCTTTAGGGCTACATCTGGTCTCATATACCCTTGGGTTTCTGGTAGAAGTTGGCCAATTTTCTTCGTTTTTTCTTACTGGTGTCCACAGACAAACAAACATC
Source organism: Prietella phreatophila (assembly GCA_025728095.1). Taxonomy (NCBI): domain Eukaryota; kingdom Metazoa; phylum Chordata; class Actinopteri; order Siluriformes; family Ictaluridae; genus Prietella; species Prietella phreatophila. Next base: position 27,099,604 of record JAOUWY010000076.1, on the reverse strand, counting down.
AAAATTCTTGTGTATTCAGAGACTTTGGCCTTCCTAAGAACACCATCTCAGGCTCATTATTAAATGTTGTCCTGGTTCTAGAGGGCATTTTCCACCTTCTTTTCTGCCAAATGCTCAAACCTAGAGAGTTAGCCTGGAAAACCTCATGTAAACTGTCCACAGGCATGTCCACTTTCATGCATTAGTTTGGGTTCCAGTCTATACTGTTTTTTTTTTGGTCCTCCAAAACCAAGATCAGTGTTCCATCATATTGTTCCAGAGGTTTCTTTGAAATATCAGTAGCTCACTGTTTTGCTTTTTGCCCACGACCATTCTCAGTGGATAAAATGACTGTAGCATTCATACATGAAATCTCATGGCAGAGAGTATGTCAGCTTGTACTACTCGCGAAGGTGGGTTTATCTTCATACAAACCTTGCCAACATCATCTCTGCATTAAATATGTTCAAGCCTTAAGGAATGACAACAGTTTGAAAAAATAATATTGTGTCAACAGGATTAATCATATTTTTACCAAACCTTTAATCATTTCCAGGTAAATTGATTTGTTGTATTGAATACATTGGGTAAAATCTTGTACTAGATCTGCTATTGGATATCATAACTACAAGACGTCTGGCATGACTGTGCATACATGTATATATTCAAGTGCTGGTCCACAGCACAATACACACACATTCAATTACACTGTAAGTGTAGGTTGTTGTAGGTTTGGTTTTCACCCCCTCTGTCTTTGGGGCCAAGTAGTTTACATACAGTACAGTGCATCCTATACATGGTCATCAGACCCCTCATGATTTTGAGAAACAACGGGACACTCAACCCCGCACACTTAATTATTCAATAACACCTTGCTACGAAGACCTCCTCATAATAGAGCAGAGATGCTTCGGCGTTCAGACACTAATGTGATAATCAGGACGTCTCTGATCAGAGCTCTACAGACATCCCTCTGCTCCTCGACCGGAGTCGATCCGTACCCTGATTGCCATTATTGCAAGTTATTACCGTAAGTTATAGCATTTACATTCAATATTATTTTATGCAAAATTGATTTACAACTAAATGTAAATTCCTTCTTGAGTACTGGCTCCATTTCCTGTGTTAAGTGCTGGTACTAGTACTGCTTTTTTCTACAATAAATTGTACATGATTAGATATTGCTCACAATTAGATTATTATAATTTTGTCAACAATGGTGTGTAAATACATCTTAAATTGTTATTATTGTTATTATTATTATTATTTACATTTTCCAGTCAAGCTGTTTATTTAGCTTACTAACTCGGCTTGTAATTATCATCTGGTCCTAATTCTGTGGCATTTATATGTATGAGTTCTACAGTTGCAATCAAAATTATTCAACCCCCCATTGCAAATCAGGTTTATTGTCAAAATTTACAGACTTTCAGCTGTTTGCGATGAACAAATCAAACAAAAGCAATTGAAATAGTTCAATACAACGATTGCTTCAAGTGGTTTGTCCAAATTCAACTGAAAATGAAACTTATAACGATTTCTCCAGTTTCAAAACTATTCACCCCCTGAAGAGAATCCCTCACAACAGCACAAATATGCAAAAACCCCCCCCCCCCCAAAAAAACAGTTTAGCCTGTGTTGTCTCAAGCTAATCGAGGGCTTCATTAGTTGCACCAGGTGTGCTTGAGCTGGAACACATGAAATATCTGAACTGGCTAGGGTCAGAAAATACATTAAATACCTGGACAGGGCAGAAAAAGGAAGCTAATAATGGCTGCAAGCCGATTTCTGAGAAGGCAGGTTGTGAAAAACCCTCAAGTGACTGCAAAGGACCTGCAGCAAGACTTGGTGGGAACAGGCACTGAGGTTTCAGTGAGCACAGTAAGGAGCGTACTAAACGCAGAAGATTTTCATGCCAGAACTCCTTCACCACTACTGACCCAAATTATTTGGATTGTTTGAATTTTATGCTATGCGAAAAACAAACAAACAAGTAAATAAATAAAATGTTGGTTTTGCACACTCTTTATTAGGATAGAATGGATTTTATTTATTTTTTTATTGTTATTTGGTCATGCTGTAGCTTCCCTGATTATTTGCAGCATGAAAAGGTGTATCTCTTTCAGAGCATTAGGTTTAAGATAGAATAGTATAGAGCATTAAGATCCTTTAATCACTGCATACGCAGGTCCAGTGTAACCCGACTCATCCTATTCAAAGGGAACCTGAGCCTCTCATCTCCTGCACGGTAGGCTGCTTGCATCAAGTGCACTACTGGTTTGAAGGCAGGGTTCAACGCTATTTGTTCATATTTCCCTTTTCTCACGTCTTCATCTGCTTCTCGGAGGCTCTGTTTTTATTCAAAAAATTAGGAGTTCAATCTAATTCGACTGGATTTGACCTTGGGAGGTTTGTCCGTTTGCAATCATGAGGTACGAGAGTTTCTGTGGATTGGTTTCACAGTGGAGTGACTGTGATTTCATTACACTCCATCCTTGAGTCCTCGTCAAGGTCCGCATTCGAGTTCCGGACTCTGACAGACAACTGAATGCAGTGTTTGGCAGTATTTGCTGTTCTTAATTCCTAACATTTACACTTCTCAAACTCTTTAAATCCCAGATCATAATAATTATCCAGCTTTTTAATGACACTTTAAAAAGTTACCATAATACTGTAGTTAAATTCTTTTTAAACCTTTTAAAAAAAAGATAAAACAATATTACATTGACATTAACAACAATGACAACAAAAAAGGTACATGGATTTTTTAAAAAATGGCAAATTAATGTAATGTATTGTCCAAATTACTATTGTATCTCATTCAACAGCTTAAACTTGAGTAGTGTCAGTCTATGCCGGAAATATTGGCACCCCACATTACATTAAACATACACACACGCACACGCACACACACACACAAACAAACTCCTAGGCCTTCATAGTTAACTAGTTAACTGATTAACCGTTTTCTAATTGGTCCATGAGTTCATTCAGCATAACACCTTTGATCAAACATAAAAATGAAGCTTAGTTTGAGTTTAAAAAATAGCACATTGCCACAGAAGTCTGATTTTATTTGAAACCTGCCATAAATACACTGTATACAGTAAAAATTCTACAGCATCTGAATATCTGTAGAGAATTATATTCTGTAGAGAAATGTACAGTATACAGTAGTGATATACATTTTATATCTGCTTGCTATGTCATATTCTGCAGCTTTATGAGTCAGAGGACCGTCTTCTTTCCCCTGAGGTTATTCTGATAGAAGAGGAAAGGACACCGTTTGGGTCAGAAGGTCATCATCTGAACACTACTGAGCAGTCCAGTGAGCAAAGTCATAACACTGCTATGGAGAACAGCAAGGTAATAAACACCAGACTTATCTCCTTTAAAAGGAAGAGCATTTATAAGCATGTCCTGATATAAATAATGAACATATTATCCTGGTTTTAACAAATCCGTCTTAACACTCACTCAACAGACAGTCTCTTAATTCCTTTGTTTGTGCTGTGGTCCTAGCAGCCGCTAAAGGAGGTTCTTCCTCAGCCTCGTCTCGATCCATTGAGACCCGATTCTTCATCCTTACAATCGACTAGAACTGGAATCAACTCCATTCAACATATCCAAGTGGCATCGGCAGGTCAGAGATCTCATCTAAGCTTTTCAATCAATTTGAAGTTTTCATAGATTTACACTGATATACTGTAGAAGAGCATAATCAGTCAGAATTCACTATATGGCTAAAGGTTTGCGGACGTCTGACCATCACACCCATCACCATTGCTTTTCATCCCCAAACTGTTACCACAAGCACACAGCTGTAGAGAACGTCTCTGAAGTTTCCCTTCACTGGAACTAAGAGGAACCAAACCTGTTCCAGCATGACACAAAGTGCACAACACGAGCTCCATGAAGATGTGGTGTGTTAAAGTTGGAAAAAGGTATAAGAACTGGAGTGTCCTGTACAGACCCCTGACCTCAACCCCACTGAACACCTTTGGGATGAACTGCAACTGGAACCTCCTCACCATCTCAACATCAGCACCTGACCTCTCATAATGTCACTAATGCTCTTGTAGCTGAATGACCACCACAAATCCCCACAGCCATGCCCCAAAATCTAGTGGAAAGCCTTCCAAGAAGAGTGGAGCTCGTTTATAACTCAATAATATTGGTTTTGGTCTGTGGTTTTGGAATGGAATGTTCTCAGGTGCCCACATACTTTTGGCCATATAGATTTATTTGCCATCATTGGAACCTTATTGTATCATTTTTTGTTCTGATTATAAACTGGATTCTGATTCCCTATGTTTGTGCATGCAGTTGTGTCCACCCTGAGAAAGGTTTTGGTGGAAAGCGAGGCACAGGTGCCTCAGATGAAGTCCAGATCCTGGAGACACGCAGGAATAACAGCAGTCTTTACTGGACATGCGGTAAATACTGTACGTTTGTTGAATGCAGTTTTTTCCTTTACTTCAAATATAAAGGATGAAATAAGACATGCACTAGAGCTACTAGGTTAAGGTCGCTAGTAAAGTCTCCTGCACAGTGGTTTTTGAGATTTCAGCTTCAAATCATGTGGTTATATATTGATGTAACAAAGATGGAGTTTAGGACTTCCTGTCAACTATAAATTTCAAACGATCACCATGTACCTGAATGCTGGAACACGATGGGACCACTTTTGTAGAATACCCGATTAATTAGGGTTCGTTTTAATCACTCCAAGTCAACAAGTGATCAAAGGTTTCTGGTGTATAGTTTTTATTCTCAACTTTGTTTTTTGTAGAAAGGTGAAAATGGAATGGTTGCTCTTCCAGCAGAGGAGATGAATCCCGCTGATATAGACTCATTGGTTCCTACACATGATGAGCACGGGAGGCCTATTGCAGAGTGGAAGAGGCAAGTGATGGTGCGTAAACTTCAAGCAAGGCTTCAGGATGATGAAGACCAATGGAGAAAGGTGGGCATCAACTCCAGTTCTCCAACTGACCCAACACACACAAGATTAAATATATACTTCACAAAATCCAACACCTCATTGGTATAAGCAGTGTCTTCCCTACTTGAGTTGATCAGTTGATTGTTTGAAGGCCTCAGACACATGTACCCACACTGGCAAATTATGGTTCACTCATTACAACATCAGATTTACACAACAAATAATTACCCACAATCTCTGATAGATAGTCATTTGTTATTCTCTTATTCTTGCCAGGATGACAAAGCTATGGATGGCTGGAGATACTCCAAGGTTCATAATGCTATTTTGGGCCCCTTCGGCGAGTTGCTAACAGAGGATGACTTGGTGTACTTAGAGGGACAGATTGAGACTGTTTCCCTGCAGAAAAAGTGTCAGGCCTACGAGCTGGAGTTAATGCGTCTGGCTGAGCAACTCCAAACACTCCTGCCTGCTCCCATTGTTAACATCACCATCAACACTCAGTTCCAGCAGAAGCCAGATGTGGTGGACACTCTTGCACTTCCTGTCTGGTGCAACCGTATCTCGGGCATTGTGAAGAGCATGTCCCTGCTTCTAAACAACCTCTCAGACAAAAACGTAGAAGACGGTATCTCCAAAATGCCCAACAAAGAACTGGCATCGATGTTCTCAAGCCAGCCAGAAAGCCATAAGGACAAGCGAGAGAAGGTGGAAATGGAGATCCAGTTGTCAGGAGTTTCTGTAAAGAATCTAAGGTCCACTTTTGAAGGTCAGATTGGGAACATCTATCCATTTTCAGGGATGTTAAACAACATGTCTGAGTCCAATCCTATGCAGCTGGATGTGTCTAATCCGTCACAAACAGGGGTTGTCCTCAATCAAGACCTCAATCTTGTTAATGAATGCAGACTTAATTGCAAACATACGACTAGCGAGGAACCACCTAAGGTTCTGGAGACCACCAGCTTGCGCAAAGAGCGAATCGTTGTTTTGTTCTTGGGCCACTGGAAAAAGTCTGCCTATGCAATCTCAATGAGAGCTAAAATGAACCAAGAACTAGACACACAGAGATCAGCTGAGACTTGCATCAAAGGTCCCAGTGTGCCAACTCCAGTCCTTCAGTCGAACGGAGGCTCCCTATATCATCTCTACAGACAAAGGATAACTATAGACAAAATGATTCGCAACTGGAGGGCCATCAACTCAGGGGTTCCCTCACGCCAGATCCGGAACCTCCAGAGAAAGTCAGTCATTTATTCCCCTGAGCACTTCCTCCCTCGAGTAGATGGTGCGCCCGTGACTTATGAAAGCTTGACACTTGACTTGTTCATGCTGGGGTACTTCCACATCCTGGAGCAGGATCTGCCTGCTGAAGAGCGCAAAATGAGACACTTGCTCTGCTTTGAAGTTTTCGACCATGTCGCCGACTTCCAATGGGAGACAGTTAGAGATTTCCATCAGGCTGTCCTGAGAGACATAGAGGATGGGAAACGGGAATGGAAAGACGGCTTTGAAGACATCAAGGCACATTTCTTTGGGACAAAAACAAAGGTCCAAGCCAGCGGGTCTTTGAAGAACTCTGAGGTTAGGACAGTTCCTAGAGTCATGGTTGAGAATGTTGCACAAGATGAGGGAAGCCACAGGGCAGACGGGAGCACAGACTGGTCATGTTTTGCTAACGATGAAATCTGCAAATACATTGACCGCAGTTTTGTTTTCTGGAAAGAGAAAGAAGCCGAGTTGTTTGACTTCAAACATTAGTGCTTGGTTTGGATTGTTCTGTATGCTTGTGTTGCTGTTTGTCTTTAGACTTGCATTAAGATTGTAATGAGATAACCGTTCACATTAGCTTGACATTCTTGAAATGTCACATGAAATTAATGTCACAACTCTTTCAGCAACCCAAATATTTTTTGCATTATAAGAACATCAAAAATGTTGTACTTGATACTTCCTTTCCTACTCGATGCTAAATTTTTTGAACTGTAAACCAAAAATAAGCTTTCATCAAGTCTTCCATGAAGGACATGTTAAATAATGAATGCATTTAGTGATACTGAAGACAATATGACACAGAAATTTTGAAAGCATTTTTATGTAACATAAAATCCCATATTTGAATAGGATTTAAGTCTTTAGTATGCAGTAAGTGAATCTTGCTAAATCTGACCAAGGGCACAAGCTAGCAAGGTAAAGGCCAGCTTTGATTTCTGGTTGTCTTTGAGGAGTAAGGAGAGAAGGAGGTTTTGATAAATATTAATTTACTTTGTAATTACACTGTGTCCTGTTTGTGTAAGACCAGTGACAGGAGACTCTGCAACGAGTCATCAGTAAGGGACACTGCTTCAAAGTGATTATTCAGTGAACAAGAATTTGGAGTATATTTGGAGTCAAATTGTCTGTCCTCACATCCTATCATTGCATCCACACATTTTGTCCAACAAAGAAATAAATACTTATTATTATTATTATTATTATTATTATTATTATTATTATTATTATATTTTTTAAATAAAATCATATGGCTTGCTAGAAAAGGATGTGAATGAAATGTAATCGGCCCTATTATACAGGTATGTCAATGTAATCATTTTGATATTTTTAATAAACATAAATTTGGTTTGAAACTTTAAAATTGTTGTCAACAATTCATAGTAGTAACCTTTGTGTGATTCCAATTTCAAATTGTCATATTGGCTATGCCCAATGTTTGAGCAATGTCCTCTGATTGATTCTCCATCTTTTCTCAGCTTCAAAATGACTCGCTTTTCTCCCATAGACAGCTTTCTGATCTTCATGTCCATTTATCCTGTTTAACCCTAAATGCAGTCTTCACAGGTGAAACTGAAGTCTATAACCAAGCATAGAGGTTCAGAGCTATAAATTGTTTAAACAATCAGTCTAACAAGACACACCTGGGTAACAAGTCACATGTTCCGGTATTTTTGCTCACCTACAAATTGGCTGGTCTGATACAAAATGCGCTGTGTTCTATGTTGTTTAACATGTCTACATATAAACACCAGGAAATAAAAGCTTAAATTCTGAACTCTCTTCTCATATCCATCTTTTGATCTCAAACCCAAATGTCTTCAGTCTACAACAAAAACAAATGAATAGGCCTTGCTGTTCCAATAGTTTCAGAGGTGACTGTATATGCTCTTATCCTATACTACAACTCCACACTCTGTCCAGCATAATAAAGCACAATCTAATTCCCACTGGAAGGTAATGACTTCACTGGCTTCACTGATTTGTTGCCACCATATTGGTTATAGAATTAAAAAATAAAACATTCACATTGATATCAGGAAAAATTGATTACCCAGTTTTCAACAGGTTTTATAACAGCTCAGAGCTTCAACTGTTTTAAGACGATGCTTCACATAAACAGATTCTTGCCTAGGCCAGGTTAAGCCCCTGGTTGGGGTCAGGGAACAGGCTTGGGCCTTTTAGTTCCAGTGAAGGGAAATTGTAATGCAAACAGAGATGTACGGCAGCTACAACTGTGTGCTTCAGAGTTTGTGGTAACAGTTTGGGGTAGAACCACATGGGCGTGTTAGTAGTATATGATATGGGTGAAAATTGTGTATATTTCATTTCTGGACAAGGATAGAATCATAGCATAATAATTTGTGAATATAATAACATGAAATAGTCTACGCTGTTGTTGTTTTGTGCGACAAAGCAGCAATCAAGCAAACAAAAATGCAACTGTACTTGCAAAGGTAATTTTCATACCTTTCCTGCCTCCTAGATATATGTTTTTACAAAATAGACTGGCTCATTTGCTCATTTTGAGCAATTTGTTTCATTTTTAATTTCTTCAGACCCACACATGGGTGTGATGATCAGGCAAGCGTTCACATACTTCTGGCCATGTAGTGTATCTTGAATAGTTGATGGTTTTATGTTAAAACAAACTAACATCTTAAAAAAAGAAACATAGATGAATTTTTTGACTGTTAAACAGGGTGAATTTGAAAATGTGAACCTAATCGTGGATTCACCTTTAAGCACAAAGCTAAAGAAGTAAACACCAGACACGTGTCAGCTGATTCAGTATATCTGGGGAAGGTGTTAAAGTGGTGTACGTGTACATTTCTTGGAGGAAATTTCCCTTGAAAGGAACTCGGGGAATGACAGGAATGCCGCTGGACCATCAGTAGCAACAACAATGGCGGACGAAAATGACGGCGCGCGCAGGTTGGACCGCAGGCGGGTGTGAGGCGGAAGTTGCGCATGCGCAGTGGGGCGCAGCAGGACCGACATCGCAGAGCAGTGCTTCAACATCCAGCGAGTCGGGACGCCGAGGTTCATGTCCACCGTGTGTCCATCTGCGGCTTTCATCTGGAGGACAGCAGTGGAGACGTAATTGAATAATAGCACGGTAATATATTAATAGCCGCCATGTCTGTGGGGAGCGACTTTGGAAACCCTTTACGGAAATTTAAACTTGTTTTTTTAGGCGAGCAGAGCGGTGAGTCCCTTTAACACACGCACACACACACACACACACACACACACACACACACACACACACACACACACACACACACACACACA
>JAOUWY010000076.1:27026264-27038144 GCA_025728095.1 Prietella phreatophila | reverse complement strand
CTCTCTCTCTCTCTCTCTCTCTCTCTCTCTCTCTCTCTCTCTCTCTCTCTCTCTCTCTCTCTCTCTCTCTCTGCGCGCGCGCGCGCGGTTAGTTCGCTATTTATGACCCGCGTGCAGCTCTCTCACGCTCACAGAGACACTGGAGTGCAGAGTCGTGTTGATCACAGCACAAGTTACAGCGCTACACCTCAGTAATGTGCAAAAACAGGAGCTAAATAAGAAAGGGACGTCCAGAACACATCTGCTGGACTGCACTGCTCACACGCACTTTAAAGCCAGCGGAGGACCTCTGACTCGATGTGAGAAGAATATTTAAGGTAAATTTACTCAGAAGCATTTCCTCCAGGGGAGGCACGAGACTCTGATGGTAGTTGAAAATTTGGCGAATTTTTAAAGGATGTTTTCATGTTTATATTTTCATGTAACTAAGTAGACGTTACTCCGGATATTCAAAATATGGAAAAAAACATTTTACTTGGACGAAATTGCTGTTTTTGTGGCGTTGAGCGATAGATGAATTGTCCTTTTATCTCAGGAATGCAACATGAGGATAGTCTGGCGTTAACCTTAGTCACGTGACGTCAACAAGCTTTTCTTTATGTTCCATTTATTATTATTTCGCCTTTTGTTGTGCATTCTTAAGCCTTAAAAACATTTTAATTTCAATAGAAATAAATGCTAAGTTACCAAATAAATAAAATACCAGATAAAGACAAGGTTCCTGGAATTAGTTGACTTTTGTTTGTTTGTTTGTTTGTTTTTGTTAGTTTGTTTATCTCTTTCACAAGTGGCTGACTTAAATATGAAAAAAAATCTGTCCCTCATTTTGTAATTTTTTTATTTGTCATTTTTTCCACATTTCATTTAAAAGCCGTTTAGTCTGATTGAGTTCATATTCAGGTATTTAATATGTACCTTCACAAAAAATAGATGTTACCATGAGAAAGACAAATTATTCGTATCGACACTTACAGTACTTCTGAAAAGTATCACTACTTGAGTAATTGCGATGTATAGATACCATATTGTTATATCGCCCACCTTGAATATCCATCCAATGTGTTTGAATTCCGCGACTCCTATTTCTGAACTGTTATACCGTCTATGCCTTTGTTCAGGTCTCTAGTTTGCACTGATCCAAAGAGTACTTCACCTTCATCCCAAACAAAATGCGAATGGAGGATGCGTCAAGCACTGTGTTGCACCGACTGATCCAGGAGCAGCTGCGTTACGGAAATCCCACGGACGCTCGCGCACTTCTGGCTATCCAGCAGCAGGCCCTGCGGAGCGTGGTGAACGGAGGAACCGGAAGCCCTCGATCTTCTTCAGACAGCCTTTCCCAGGAGGAACGTCAGGAACCGCAGGGCCAAGAGCACCACATCGACTTCCAGCATTCGGAGATCTATCTTCCCTACCACCATGAGCAGCTGCCCACGTATGAGCAGGCCAAAGCGAATTCGCAGCTCGTGGCCTCGCAGTGGTGCCAGGACAGGCAGATTTACCCAGAGGACAACACTAAACCGAGCCACGCCAGGTCGCTCAGCGAGCGTCTCATGCAGCTCTCGCTTCTACGCAAAGACGTTAACATGGAGTCGCTCTCCGCGAGCTCATCTTCTAGCTACCCGCAAATAGCCGGCTATCAACTTGGACACCATCGTGTCAGATTTCAGTCTCATTCATCTATGTCTGATCACGCCCATGAGATCGAAACGTTCTACCCGAAACCGCCACCACCTTTCCACTCCCAACACACCAGGTAATGCAAACAAACTGCCGACTGCGTTCCCACTGTCACGATTATATCGCGTTTTACACCATTTTTAATGACCTCGTTGACATCATCATCAGACATTATACAAAATTGTTTAGGGCTCCAAACCTCGGATTTAAACTCAAAATGGCCACAAGACAAAACAAATACTTTATTCAGACTGGACAGACATACATTATATAAATGATTAAGGGGTCCAAGCACCAAAGTCAAATCAGAGCTTTCATAATTTAAAAACTAACGACACAATCTTTCCGTTTAGACTCATCCCACCCCAGGCGTCACCTGAAGCACGCCACGTGCTTTTCCTAAGCACGCCCCCTGCTGGCAGGGAGGTCTATCCACAGATGGAGCTACTGATGAAGGAGAACGAGAGACTGAAGCAGGAGCTGGAAGGCCATGCAGAAAAGGCGCTCAGGATTCAGAAGGTACGGTTTCCCCTCATCATAATCCATGTTTCGTAGTGTATTGCGAAGACTTTCATGGTGACGAGTGGCACGTTCATTTAAAGGAGCCACCCTGTTATCAGCGCACACCCGCATTACCTACGAATTTGTTAATAAATATTTGGCTAATTTAAGTTAAAGAGATGATGTACCTGGCATTCTGATGATGAATTGGTTATTTAGTGCGTTCAGGAGGAGGCTGTCTAGGTAGGCAGAATGTTTTCGTTAGCGTTCGGGCGTCTAAGATAATGAAAACCTCCTTTCCATTATTTCGCATGAGGTCACCGCATAACTCCAGCTGGGCCGACTGTCAGGTGACCGAATTATTCGGCAGCTGCGTGTTTAACTTAGGCTTAGCGCAAAGTGCCTATAAACCTTTCCTTTTTCTTTCCAGGGTTGCGTCAACATAGCTTTGCGCTCTCTCACTCCGATGGAATGATAATTGCTGGGGAGAGAGAGAGGCACCGCCTTGTGTAAACTCACCTGGGGGTGAATAATGCCTCATTGTTTCCATATGAGTACAGTTAGGCGTGTGTGTGTAGAGATTTCAGACAGGAATGCATGCCATGGGGATGAGTATCAACGTTACATACAATTATGTGCATATAAAATCAGGAGGCGGGGCTTGGTTTGATCTGTTATGGTCTTGTGCATATCAGTTTTAATACCATGATAATCGCTCACTCTCTTGTCGGACTGATGTCGCATTATATTTTAATCGCTTTATAAAAGTGGAGTAATGGACCTGTCCCTGTTATTTTTATATTATTTCATTTAAATTTGTTATTTTCTTTATGGAGTCTTTTATTCGTGCTTGTTCATCCATTCCTGTTCTTTATTTCAGTTATATGTATGCATTTTATTACATTTTATTTTATGTCAGGTTTTTTGTACTATTTTGTACATGCATTAATTCCTTTTATTAAATTCATTAATCACAATTTTCATTCATTTATTTTATTCACTTATCCGTGTATTTATTTATTCATTCACTCATTTCATTCAACACATTCTTTTACTCTATTCATAAGATTCATATTAATTGTGTATTTTATTTGATTATTTTATTTTTGTCAATTATTTGATCAATTCCTCTATTGTATAAAGTATATGGTATAATACATGATTAGTGTATATCTTGCATCATTGTAAATAAAAAAATCTCTCTCGCAGCTGGAGCAAGAAATCCAGAGGATCTCTGAGGCCTATGACACTCTTATGCAGGGCTGCGTGAAGAGAGAAACACTGGAGCAGGCTCTCAGGAGGAAGCTGATGGCGGAAATCAAGAGGCTTCAGGACGTGAACACGGACCTGAGAGGTACTGAAAGCATCAGCGGGGTTTCTTTTAGCCAGTTCTGTAGAACAATAAATGCATAAAGCTCTGCTGTAGTCATATCTCATTTATACATGTATACCAAGAGGTGCCAAATCCCGAGATATCTTAACTCATCGATCATGTGTCTTAAATCGATGCTCATGTGTATGTTTGTTTTACAGACAGTCTGGAGAGCAGCAGCATTCAGGCGGCGAAAGACGTGAAAGCTGCAGACCGTAATGAGCAGGTTATTGCTAACCTCCGCATGCAGAGTGAGTTCACCGGCAGTGTTATTGACTCAGAGTGATGTTTTAAACCAGTGTAGTGTACATTATGGCTGTTAAACATCACACTCGTAAATATTTAGGCAGAAAACATGTACATACGCATATGCTTCCCACCATACGGTATTTCCCAACCAAATTCTTTGGATATGAGGAAACAGGAAGTCCTGACACAAACACGGCGTCCCAGGAAAAGGCTTGATTTTAGTAATCTCCGCTGTTACGAGCTTAAAAATACGTAAACTCTGTGCTTGTAGCTGTAAACCCCTCATGCCGTTCCTATTAGCTTGGCTGTAGTTACGGAATAGCTCATGGTAGTTACTAAATAATCTGCTTTAAGATGAAGAACTGAATATGCCAGGGCTTTGAACATGTTTAGAGAATGTAATCAAAGTCCAGAGCTGGGGTCAAAATACAGCAGACTAAACTACTTACCCACATAAAAATCATTACATAATACAACTATAGACATTTATTTTAACGTTATCTTTTACTCGGCTACCCACTGAATACCTATACACTTAAATACTGTATATGTTTGTATATACATGTATAGAGGGAAATGTATAACCTCTGACCAGAGAAATAAAACAAATAAAAACGTCCCCTCGACTCTGAGTGGCGTGGGACTTCTTCTCTTCGACCCAGAGTTCAACATGGCCGCTAGGAGCACGAACAGTAAACAAGGCAGTGCTTCGTTACTTTTACATTAGCAGACGTATTCGCTTGTCAAATCTATAACAGCAACTATATAGTTCGCAGTTTTGAGGAGGAGAATATACATCACTCATCACCACTTGTTGCTGAAAGTAGATGAACGTTGGAAGGTCATAAAGCAACATAATTCCAGGTTCCCACTTCCCACTTAAATTACGTTGAATACAGCAACGATGAAATACTTTACGTAGAATACATGAGGCTTAAATATAAAAACCAGCTGCATTTAGAATCAACATGTCTGACTTGCATACTACCCTGGTACCCTGTAACGTGTGTGGGGAAAGTGTAGAGACAAAAATAAACATCATTATTAGTAGTAGTAGTAGTAGTAGTAATACTGATTTCAAAACACTGTGAAAAAAACACGTACAAGTTTACTTGTGTACTGAATTTGTAATCAGTTTCTCTCTATCTCTCTCTCTCTCTCTCTCACACACACACACACACACAAACAGATGAGGAGCAGAAGTCACAGTGTGCGCGACTGGAGCGTGACGTGCAGATCCTGCGTGAGGAGACAAGCGCTGCGCAGGAGCGAAGCCGGCAGCTGCAGGCCGAGCTGCACAGGAAGAGCGCGCACGTGGAGAGGGTGGAGCGTCTGCAGGGGGCTCTGGCTCAGTTACAGGCCACCTGTGAGAAGAGAGAGGGTCTGGAGCTTCGTCTGCGCACGAGGCTGGAGGCAGAGCTGCGCACGCTCAGGAACCAGCAGGTGTGCACAGGAGTATATGTATTATGATCGTAAATATTAACGTCCCCAAGCGTTTTAGATTGTGCAGTAACGGCGGTATTTCTCTGATTCTACTCTGATAGAGGCAGACCCGAGTGTGTACGGGCGTCTCGGTGTCCTCGGCGAATGTGAGCGTCCTGCTGGAGCGCCTGAGGGAACGAGAGGAACGGATTTTGGCCCTGGAGGCTGACATGACACGCTGGGAGCAGAAATACCTGGAGGAGAAAACCATGATGGAGTTCGCCATGGACACTGTGGCCACCGCTGCAGCGCAGAGGTCAGACCCAAAATCACACCGCTACCCATATAAATGTAGATATAAATTTCTAGAATTAAATTTTTTTTTTTTTTTTTTTTTTTTTTTTTAAATCTCACATGTATTTGTTTTCACAGGGACACCACCATCATGAACAACCGCTCACCCTGTCACTCCTCTAAAATCAGCCCCGGTGAGGATCTGCCTCGGGTTCAGAGCCAGGAAGTAGAAAACAGGTATGGTATCATTTGGGGTTTGCTGTTTCTGCAATTAAAGATCATGACGCAAGTCTTTAATCCTGAATCCAATAGCGTGTGTTCGATGAGGATCCGTGCTCTGTACAGGCAGATCATGGAGAATGATGCAGTGATTAGCATGCTTCATTACCGGCTCCAGCAGGAACAGGAGCCGGAGAACTGTGAAGAGGGCGAGGGTATGTCTTCGAGTGGCCCCGCCCTCTCTGGCTCAAGCTCCTCCTACAATAAAGGTAAGAACAGAATGTAACAGTAGGAGTAATGCTAATACATAGTCAAAAACATGTTTTTGTTCAAATAAAAAAAGTTTATTTTTTCTGAAGTCTGGGTCAGTACACGCTCTCACTCACACACGTACACATAATATGATGAGGAATGGAAAAACAGAATGAGTTAGTGATTAGTATGAGCTCTGCATGGATCATTGCACAGAGACGGAAAGCAGAGTTCACGTCAATTAGACTCGAGCTGCATTCCAGTGGTTATTGATTTACCACAGAGTGTGTGTGTGTGTGTGTGTGAGAGAGAGAGAGAGACAGAGAGAGAACAGCGCAGCGTGTGAGCTCACTGATGTAGATAAATATTTACAGTGTTAAAGGAATGGATTCACTGCGAAAAATTAGATCATGGCAAGCGAAGAGATCTTGAATATATCTACAGATTATGTAGTTTGGTAGATAATTTTCGCTTCTTTCTAGAAAGAAACATTTAAAAGAAGCTAAAATATCCACCCATAGAAACATAATTGGGCTTAATAATCTCATATTTGTTTCAGAGCTAATAAAGAGAAATATTAGTTGAATTATCCTATATTCAAGATATTTATACTCGCTAAGATGTGCCAATCGAGCTGTTCGTTCGCATCCTAACTGTACGAAATCCTCAAATCTAATAATGAGAAGACTCGAGAGGCTTTTTTTTTAATGAGTTTAAAAATATTATTTCCATCTCATCAAAGTGCACTTAGTAAATGGACCGTGAGAAGACAAGATCGTGAGCGCTGTAAAGTCGCTCAGAATTTCATATTCAACTGAAATTCAGGAACATGGATGCTGTCTTTGTTGAAAATAACCGTGCACGCACTTTCCATTCATGTGTTTCATGATCTTAAAAAGCTTTTGATCTGAAGGTGTATGATTACATGTTTGAAATCGGTGTTAATAATCATGCCGATGTATTCTTTTCTTTCATTAAAAAGCTAACTTTGTTTTTTTTACACAATTTATTATTTTATATTTTTTAAATGGACAAGTGAAAAAGTCTGAAAAGCAGACGATAAGCGTGTGGCGTAGGATCTCCTTTAATACTGTTTAAAAATAATCTACAGGAAATTCCCCAAGAAACCGGTCGAGAAATCCCCAAGAATACATTTCTGGAAATTCTAGACAAAAAAAGTGTGTACTTGGATTTTTTTTCTCACAACATAATTCCCATAATTCCATTTGATTTACTGTAGAGTTTTATATATTTTATATCTGTATATGTGTGTGTGTGTGTGTGTGTGTTTTGGTTATGGCTTTACATTAAAAATGCTTCCTTTACTTATACACGCGTTTGGTTTTTTTTGTTTTTTAACAGAAAGCCGCAAACAGAAGTCGGAGAATCCGTTGGAAGGTCTGGACAGCGTGGAAGCCGAGGCAGTGGAAATCTTCATCTGAATAACTGACAAGAGTGCAGGAACTCTGCAGAGCCGTAGAAGAGAACCCGAGATGTCCGGAGGATCTGAAGCTAAGCTTTCCTCTCCTCTCACTCGTGGAGCGCTCTCAAAGCTTGAGCAAAAAAAAAAAAAACCCAGACAAAGGGGAGGTTTGTGAACGTGAACCGTGTTTTGAGGAATGTGGCAGTGTTGTGTTGCAATTCAGAAAGAATCACGAAGCGCTGACGCACACGGAGCGACCGGAGATTGAAGTAAATGAACGGGAACGCCTACGCTTATTTTTCATATTTTAACTGTTGCCACGACTCGTATAGCTTCAGACTTCAGCCACACAACCTCGGGCAACTTCTCAGCCCCTCCCCGTCGACGCACTGAGGCTCCACCCCTTAAAGTGAAAAATCTTTAAGCAGTAGCTGTAAAATATCTTGCAGATATCGTTACACAGACACCAGGCACGTTTATGAATTTATAAAAGATTTCATTACATTTATTTAAGAATGTTTATCTGTTTGAAGTCTCTGGACTGTTTTCCTCTCTTCTTTTCTTTCGTTAAATGAAGGTCACTCTCTCACCGTTGGTCTCACCACATTGTTATCCTGTTGAATTTTTTTCTGGAGGCTGAAACTGTTGTGGTTTTTACAGCTCCGCCTTCACTGTGCATTCCTTGCATTTTCTTTCTCTCGTGCTCCCTGAAGCAGACACCCGGTGCGTAATGACTTTTACAGAAAAATTGTTGAATTGTAATCCCCCTTCCCCCCACGTTGTATAATGCATCTGCTGGACAGTGTGCCGAATGCACAATCACGCTGAGCTGTGCTTACTCCGTATATTTTGTTTCCTGCGTCGTAACACATGATGTAAGATTAATATATTTGCTGTTTTATATTAGTAGATCTAATACTAAAAACCATTCATTGCACATTTCGTACGTGAAAGATGTGAACGTTCTGGAACATTTCACGTGTCAAAATCAACAAATAAAGGTGTTTTAATATATTTAACTGTCTTTTAAATGTGTTTCTGTGCTCCTTTCTTTCTCATCCGCACGGAATGGAATGTAAAAAATGAGTGTAAATACCTCGTCACTCCTACATGACTCGCCTGTGTCTCGCGTCCACTGAGTCATTCTAACCGACACAGCCGTGAGAAACGTTCCTGCTCGGCTTCGAGCCATCAACCACGACCGGCTGGATAAAATATCATGTCCTCAGGGCATTACGTTTTCTTATTTTTAATAAAGGTGATAGGAAAAAGCAGTTTCATCAAAATTACCCCTTTAAAAAAAAAAATAAAAACTTGATATTTTGGACAGATTTTGCTCAGGCTGTGGAGGCGTTCTCAGCACAGAGACCCGCCTTGTTAATCTGTGAATGATCTGTCAGTAGCTGTTGACTCGGCTGTGTGTTTGAATCATTTTGATCATGTTCGGATCTCAGTCCGACACTGTTCATCACTCGGTTCTTTTAGATTGTTTCAATTATGAAGTCGGTATCTGAGGGAGCGTACTAGAATGAACGATTTCTGTGAATATTAGAATAGTTCTTTCTGCTAAGGTGGCTCTAATATCCCTCAAGGTTCTGTTCTGGGTCCTGTTCTGTTTTGGGAACTTCCTACCATGTGTCAGGAAGGTCAGGACGAATACGGAATCGTACTTCGATATGTCTGCTGCTACAGAAAATGAACTGGAACCTTCGAACCAATCAGAATCTAGAATTCAACAAATGTGTAGCTGAACCACGGAAAGTCTCGAATGCAGGAAGAACGTAGCTGCTGATTTCACAGTTCAGTAGCAGAGCCATACAAACGAAGTGCTGATTCTTACTGATGATGAATGTGTGTGGATGGGTTAGTGAGAGTGTTCGACCTTATAATCACAGAGGAGATACACACCTCTTCAGTTTATCCATCGTGTGTGAGACTTGTTACAGAAACTCAACTCTGTTCAAAATAATTTCTCTTAATAATGGGTTTACTGTACTGCATTAATTGCTTTTAGTTTCTGTTTAATCAATTAGTGTATAAACCCGCCATTGTTCACTGAGAATTCTCAATATAAAAGAAGGAGATTATTCACTCCATCAGCACTCAGAAATCAGGAATTTTAAACTTAAAAACTTTCTTCTTTGTGAAAGAAATCAACACACTGCCAGCACTGAACAGAAATATTGTGTTGTGGATTTTCACAATTTTAGAAAATCAGGAATTACCTATTATTATTATTATGATTATTATTATTATTATTATTATTATTATTATTATTATTATTATTATTATAACCTAATATTTTCTTTCTTTTTTTGTAAAAACAAAACACATAATAGTAGTAAAATATTAAACACTTTTAAAAAGCCCTGAAGTATAATTTGTTTTGTGGTGAGTTCTTACAAATGTTTTATAAAAAAAAAAAAAAAAAGTTTTCTTGTGTACTGAATTTGTAATCAGTTTATCTCTCTCTCTCTCTCACGCTATCTATCTAATCTATCTTTGTCTCTCTCTGTGTCTCTCTCTGCATCTCTCACTCTGTCTCTCGCTCTCTTTGTCTCTCTCTCACTCTGCATCTCTCTCGCTCTGTCTGTCTCTCTGTGTCTCTCTCTGCATCTCTCACTCTGTTTCTCTCTCTCTCGCTGTCTCTCTTTGTAAAAAAATATTTGTTGCATGAAATTTTAAGGACCTTATTTAAATTTTGTTGTAAAGGAATAAACGTTTTCACTTTCATCAGGTGTAAAGTTCCATACTTTATGTGGTGTGTATTTTTATGATTATATGATGTTTTAGACAATTCAGAAAATCACGAATAAAACACATTTTCCTCATTTTGTTTTTTTTGTAAAAGAAAAGAATAAAACTCACTCCATGTGACAGACACAGAGGCCATGTGTGTGCAGAGTTTGCGTGTTCTCCCCGTGCTGCGGCGGTTTCCTCTGGGTACTCCGGTTTCAAAGACATGCATGGTAGGCTGATTGGCGTGTCTAAAGTGTCTGTAGTGTATGGATGGGTGTGTGGGTGTGTGTGATTGTGCCCTGCAATGGACTGGCACCCTGTCCAGGATATACCCTGCCTTGTGTCCGATGCTCCCTGGGATAGGCTCCAGGTGCCACCATGACCCTGAAAAGGAGTAAGCGGTAGAAGATGGATGGATGGATGGATGGATGAAAACTTTCACACTTTGTCAGCCGCGACTTTGCAGCAGCATGATGATAAAAGACTCGGCTCGACGCCGTGCAGAAGGTGAAGTTCATGACCCTGACTACATGGGGATCAGGCTCTTGTGTGTGTTTTGTGACTCAGAGCCAAATCCACTCTAATGATTTGAAGCCCGGACGTTATGTAAGAGCTTAACTCCTCTCAAGTGGAATGTGAAGATCGTACGCTGGTGACCCGAACGGCACCAAAACAACCGCGAACAAAAACAACCTGGAACCTGATCAACGAGAACGCCTCAGGTTTCTATATAACCGTCTCCCTATAAGCAACATCGTCTCATTAGCATAGATTTACATATTCATACAGGATCAAGTGAAAATAAATCATTAACCTCATCGTTTCACTCCGGACAAGACGGAATTTACAACGGCTTTCTCATGGCTTCATTCATCAATCTTGTTTATTCATCCTTCCATCCATCTGTTACACCAATCCATCTGTTCTATCCATCCTTCCATCTGTTCTATCCATCCTTCCATCTGTTCTATCCATCCATCCGTCTGTAACATCATACATCAATTCATCCATCCTTCCATCTGTTCTATCCATCCTTCCATCCATCCATCCATCCATCCATCTGTTCTATCCATCCATCTGTTCTATCCATCCTTTCATCTGTTCTATCCATCCATCCATCCATTTGTTCTATCCATCCTTCCATCCATCCATCCATCCATCTGTTATATCAATCCATACATCAATTCATCCATCTGTTCAGATTCACTCTCTTTCTCTTTCTGTCTCTCTCTTTGTATGTCTTTATTTCTGTCTTTTTCTGTCTCTGTCTATCACACTCTCATCCTGCCTGCCTTCTGTCTGTCTGCTGCTTTCTCTGTCTTTCCAGCAATCAATCAATCAATCAATCAATAAAAAAAATCTCTCTCTCTCTCTCTCGTTGGTCACCAGGGAGATTAATTGGCCCCTGGGCTTTGGCTCCTGGCTGTGCAGTATTGATTTGTGGCAGACAGAAAGACAGATTCTCAGAATGTTGATGAAAGACAGACTGATAGATAAACATAGTTGGATGGACAGACAGGCAAATAAACAGGAAGATAGTTGGACAAACAGACAGAGAGGTGACAAAGAGAAGGACAGATACTGTGAGGAATTTTTGTAGATTCATCCATTCTGTATTCTCATGTGCAGTGTATAAAACAGAGGAAATACACACATACACACACAGACATACACACACACACACACACACACACACACACACACACACACACACACACACACACACACA
>JAOUWY010000076.1:26857593-26868101 GCA_025728095.1 Prietella phreatophila | reverse complement strand
ACACACACACACACACACACACACACACACACACATACACACACACACACATATATATATATATATATATATGCAGTATAGCACTTGAAATTATAATTGATAACTTTTATTAATGCATGATTTTAAGATATCAAGGAATTACATATCATATGAATTATATTATTAAAGCTTCATGAGGAAATATTAGCATTTATAAAAATGCTTACAATGAATCAATACCAACTTATAAAGCGGTATAAGCACATTTATAATTACTTGTTAATACATGTGTCATAGAAAATGCTACCAATTGTTACTGGTAAATTCCTGTATATATGTTTTGTTTTGTTTTTTACTTGAAGATTACATTTTACACTGTCACATATTTAAATGGGAGCTACATAGTCACATTTCTTACTCACTGTGATCGTACCTTTCTCTTTCCTGTGACGCTGCTCCTGGCAGCACTGCACTGATGAGGTCAGTCTTCTGTTTGACCTCTGGGACAAGTGGACTATCAAGAGCCAAAGGCCTAGGATGAAGAAGATGTTGATGAGGATGAAGCAGCCCTGCGTATCCCACTAGAGATGAGGGGAGCTGGAGAGTGCGCTGTAAGAAGGGGTACATGGGTGTGGGGTATGAACATGCCACCATGTGCTGGAATGCCATGAAGTCAGTGTATGTAAGGACCATATGGCGTGATGGGTTTACTGGGGGCCAGTGGAGTGAAGGGGTCTGGGCCAGTGAGGGGGTGGAAGAAATGGGCTCCCTAGAGGCTGTGGGAGATGCTACAGTTATGGACAAGCGGGGTTTCTGTGGTGGGGGTGACAGGCTCGTGACATGATGTGACCTTTCATGGTCAAAATGTGTCAGAGAAGGAGATTCTAAAGAAGAACTGAGAGATACTTCATTAGAAGAGGGGATTTTTTTTCTTGAATCACATTCTCCTCTGTCAATTTTGGGGGAGAACCTCTCTTCTTGTCTACCTTTAACCCTGTCCTGTATCCCCATTTGCAACTCACACTGCACCAAAAGTGACGGCATCTCCAAATGCTGAGCTCCCCTGAGCAAATCTGGAAGGTCCCCTATTGACACTTCTATGCAAGCACTGTACACATAGTCAAGGATTTGCTTAAATGTTTGTGGGGAAACACCATCAACAGTGCAGCAGAAGCCTTTAGCTGGATTCTGGTTGATTAGCTGGCGTTCAAGGGTCTTGCTGGCCCAGGATAGTACCAGTGCATGTGCTTTGAAAGTGTAACCATCCACAGTGAGGACAGTGTCACACAGTGTACCTTCCCTCAGAAACATTTCAGTCTGATGCAAAAACGGCAGAGGGTTGGGGTTGTGGATTCGGATCATCTCAGCACAGAAAGCGAAGTGAAATTCTTGAGAATGGAATAGGAATTTTGGGGAACGTGATTACAGTGGATGGTGTGCTGGGTAATCTCCATTCAACCTAATGAAAAAGAAATTAAAAAGCAAGAGGAGTTAGAAGACATATATGTTTATGTTTTCAGCACTGAAACTCTTGTCATGAGCGACTTACAGAAGTGCTTTGTAGTTCATGATGATATATTCATAGGTCAGGTTTGAGCAAAAATACAATCAAGCTAAAAACAAGTTAGTGTGGAGCTTGTACAAGTTGGTACTACAAGAAATACAGTACAATTCAAAGCTTATTCATTTATTTATTTGTTGTGGTGGAGGCATCGTGTTGTCAGGTTGTCGATGCGTCCGTCTGTCTGTCTGTAGAGTTGTTGGCGTCAGAAGCATCCCTGGTGATGCCATTGGCATTGAGTTCATTCATTTATTTTTAGTGATGAAAAACTTTAACTTACAGTGTTTTACAACAATGACTCATACTGTGTCTAGTATGTTTTTCTCTGAAATTACACATCTAAGCTCTTCAGGGGTTCTTCAGAGGTTCTTTGGATAATTAAGGCTACTTAGCTAAATGTTAACACCCTTCTCTCAAATTACATATTATTTATATTAAAAAATGAAAGGCTCTAACTTTACTGTTTCACAGCACTAAGTCATATTTTGTCTGGTAGAATATTTTGTCTGGTAATGCAAAATTTGGAGTTGGGGGATGGTGTTTATGGATAAGTAAAGGATTAGCTACACCTAGACACAGTTCTACGGTTCTACACAGACAGGTTCTCCAGGAGGAGAAATGACAAGTGTTACAATTTGTTAGTCTTGCCTTTGTTTAAGCGTAACTCCCACCCATTCTGACGTGTCGTCATCAGATTAAAACAGACTGTAGGAGGTGTTTGTCTACATGTCTAGCCATGTCACATTCGGAGAACACCACTCATACTTTGCATCATCTTTGAAATTTCACTCTAAAACTCGGACCAAAGCCACATACCTCCTCAGAATGTGAAACTGTGACTAATGCCTGTACACAGTTTCTCATAAAACAAAGCACCAAGATTTGTTTGATCAACAAATAATGGTGATACAGTAGGTTGGTTAAGATATACATCTACTGTAGTAACATTGTGATGAGGCAACTAGTACATCATTTTTTATAACATGGTGATATGTCAGAATAATATTAAAACAAATAAATAAAAACTTGACTTGAAGAATTGAAGTCAAGTTCACTGTTCTGGGATAGAACAAGAAATAAGCAATGAATATTTATTTTTGATGATTATATATTAAAGTAAACTCACAACCTACTTTAGAAAGACGCACACCCAGACCTTGATGCGGTTATCTAATCAGCCAATTATGGGGCAGCAGCAGAATGCAAAAAAATTAGGCTGATACAGGTCAAGATCTTCAGTTAATGTTCACATCAAACATCAGAGTATAGAAAAAGCGTGAACACTGAGACTTTGATGATGGTATGGTTGTTGGTTCCAGATGGGCTGGTTTGAGTATTTCAGAAACTGCTGATCTCCTGGGAATTTCATACATAACAGTCTCTAGAGTTTACACAGAATGGTGTGAAAAACAAACAAATAATAATAAAAAAAAACATTACGTGAGCAACAGTTCTGTGGGTAGAAACACATTGTTGAGAAGAGAGGTCGGAATCAAATGCCAAGAAGTATTTAGTAACTCAAAAAAATCACTCTTTACAACCATGGTGAGCAGAAAAGTATCTCAGCATGCACAAAATATCAAACACTGAGATGGATGGGCTACAACAGCAGAAGCTCAGATCAGGTCCCACTCCTGTCAGATAAGAACAGGAACATGAGGCTACAGTTGGCATAGGCTTCCAGAAACTGGGCAGTTAAAGATGGAAGAAAAAAAATCACCTGGTATTTTTCCAGTCTTCAACAGTCCATTTTTTTCTTGAGTCTGTGCCAATGAAAGCTTCAGATTCTGGTTGTTGGCTGACAGGAGTGGAACTTGATCTGGTTTTCTGCTTTTCTACATCATCCAGCTCAAGTTTTTATGTGTTATGTGTTCTGAGATACTTTTGTCCTCACCATGGTTGCAAAGAGTGCTCATCATTCTCTTCTGATCTTTCTCATCTACAAAGTGTTTCATCCTGCAGACCCTCTATTCACAGGATGTTTTTTTTGTTTTTCACACTATTCTGTAGAAACTCTAGAAACTGTTGTGTGTAAAATTCCCAGGAGATCAGCAGTTTCTGAAATACTCCAACCAACCCATCTGGCAAAAATGACCATGCTGTTGTTAAAATCAGAGAGATAACATTTTCCCCCCATTCTGGTGTTTGATGTAAATATTAGCTGAAGCTCTTGACCTGTAACTGCATGATTTCTTGCATTGTGCTGTCGCCACTGGATAGGCTATTGGATAACAGCATGTGTACAGGTGTTAATATTAAAGTGGATGGTGAGTGTATGGCACAGAATGTTAGTAAAACATTTGACATTTGGCGATGTAGATACTGTAGATCCCTTGGGTTAATAATGAATTCCAACAAAGTAACAGTACTTCATTATTAACGCTCATCAACAAATATCCAATTGATTTTCCAAAATCAAAATTCAGTACACAAAGTTGCATTTCCATTCTGCTATCTACAATACACTACGCCTACTGATTCTTATGTGTTCAATATGTTTAAGAATTTGCTAAATATGTGTGCAAGAGCATATGCAAGAGATATAATCACTCCCCCTCTGTTTGTTCTTAATCATGATAATGGATTCGGTGGAAAGTAGATGTGGTGAAGTGATACCTTATTTGCCAAATTACTTTGATACCAAACTCTGCATTATTTTATGTAGGTAGTAACATGTTTGCGCATCTTAATAGATATCGTAAGATTAGAAACCTGCGCTAGCTCAGGTAACTACAGTTTATATAATAAACATGGTCAGACAACCTGACAACAAATTGTGTCGCCATGACTTCAGGTGCAGTGATAATATGAATGTAGTGTTGTGGTTACACATTTTTTAGCTTATGACTTATGACAATTGATGTCGCCATTATTTCTGCAAAAGTATTTTTTATTTTGCTTTATTTTTTGCTTTTTTGCTTTTATTATTATTTTAATTGTGAAAGTCTCACCCTGGCCAATCATATCTGTTAGATAGAGTCAGAAGTAACAAAATTAAGGTGCAAAGTAACAAAAATTACCCACACTAAATAATGCTGCAAAAATATTCACACTATATTATTAATTAGACTGAGAAAAATGCTTGTTAAATGATACAGGTAAAAAAATTGCAATAAAATGGTAGTTGATTATCAAATTACATTACTAATGCCATATGAAGTTTTTTTCCCACCATTTTTGATGGTATCTTTTTGGTGGTGCTTTTACCATTTTGAATTGCAGTGATTTTTCTGGGTCCTGACTGCTTTCTGCAAATCGCTTGATCGTTTTTTGTACTTTTCATGCAATAAATAAAACTATTAGGTCATTCGAAACTTTGGCACATTCAAATAAATGAACTACGTGGAACATTTAAATAGTCATGCAAATTTTTTAATTGTTAGGAAAAGGTAACTGCTGACTTAAACTCTGTTGCGGTAAATATTTAGGTCATATTTAAATGGGTTTTCAAAAGAAAAAAAAAGAACACTATTAAATATAAACAGGATTCTGGTTATGTAGAACAACTGAATCATAATGACATTTTTATGTTTTTTTTATTCTTCTAGAACCCAAAAGAATTGATTTTTTGTACTTACCGTAAGTTAAGCATGCTATGGAAATACGCTTTAGTGCACTTTTTAAATTACACACACTACTTACTGAATTCATTAGTCCAAAAGAAGTGAACAGAGAAAAACATTTAATCAGCTCTAGTGGCATATACATATTTAATATAGATATGCATTTTCAAAAGCCACTGTAAAAGCTATGAATAGCATGTTGAGGTAAAAGTAATATTTCATTTAGCACAAATATATCATGCAGACTTGGATTTTATGAAAGTGGTGTATGCTAATAAGGCCATTATTGAACAAGCATGCTTTTAAAATATGTACAAATGCACAACTGCTGAAAATATGTGAATTCTCTTTACTAATCATGTGAACTGTCCAGAGGAAATGACATTAGCTTGTGAAATCCTGTGCTGCTTTAAAGTTTCAAAAAGAAAAAAAAGTCAAATTATTTAAAAATAATAATAATTATAATAATAATAACAATAAACAGCATGAAGAATTATAATTATGCAGATCTCAGATCTTCCTTCCAACGGTATGTATTGAAGCCTATCCAGCAAAATTCGATATGTTTATGTCATGTATCTCATTGCTGTCTTCCAAAACATGTAATTCCACAAGTATTTGCTAAGTCAAGTCTGCATGCTAAGTTTAGTTATGTCAGAAACAATATAATTTATAAAAATTTTTTTTACAATTGCTAAGAAACAGACTTGCTACATATGACAGCTACGGCTGAAAATGCTAATTAGAAACTAGTTGACAACTTACCTGTTGTGAATTTCCTGCAGTATTTACAAACATGGCTATTATACAAAAGAGCAAATAGTCCACTGCTGAATATTGACATATAATTGTCACTAAACACATAACGATGATCGTAATAATAACCGCTACTTACACTATTCTGCATGTTTGCCATCCTATAATCACTAACAAAGTCTACACAGTGTGCTCTTATTAGAAATCACAGGCAGGTTGACAACGTTTTACAAAAAATCAAACCTGCCAAAAAGTTTAGGTCCAGACAGTAAGAGATAGATAAATAGAGAGGGACAGACAGAGAGAGGCCTACAAGTAAAAAGGGGAAAACCTCTCAGCAATGACACATCCTCTCCAGGCCTGCAAACTAAAGCTCTACACACACACACACACACACACACATTTACAATCAGTGTGACACTTGCGCGGAAGCTTTTAAACTGATGTTTTTCACTTAACAAGTAGCAGATAGATAGAAGAAAGACCTACCGATGCCTTCGAGGTTCAGGCTACCTCCTGAAGTGGGCGACGGTTCAGATACACACACATGCGCGTGTGTTGTGGCTTTACCCAGAAATTAGTCTGGTGGAGGATTAAATGTAGGTGAGTTACAGCATGGCCACCTCTGGCCTACCCCTCCCCTCACTCACCAGCTTCCTCTGATTGGTCCGTTTGGTGCACATCTGTATAAACTTATCAAGTCATCTCATAGCTAAAGTTAGAGTATTGAGTCATTGTTAATGTAACTGAAGGAAGTAGACACTGTCTGACAAAACACACACAGTAGTTAAAGTAGTTATTAAAACAAACAGAAATGAAAGCAATTTAAAAAGTGTATGGTGAAGAGTAATACATTCTGCAATAGTAGGATGAACCGTGAATGCTTATACGTCATGTGGGTTAGACACAAAAAAGTCCTTTCTGTTATGAGGAGTGGAAGTAACATTCAGGGGATCATGCAGAAGGTTAGTTTTAAAGTAGTAACACGTTTGATAAAACGAATGGGGTTGAAATGTATAGCATATGAATTAAAAGTAAACTAGTCATGAGATCGATGACTGCTTAATCATTTATCATTTTAGTGATCTGTCTCTGCTTACTCACTAAACTCTACTCTACGACTCTGGTTACTGTGTTATTGTATTAATTAAGGATTTTTCTACTGTTTGCCATAGGTCATTTTTATTTATTACAACTTATTTATCACTTGTTACATTTTGTTTCTATTAGTCTTATTTATTGTTTCCCATGGGTTATTTATCCTCATACTTATTTATCATTTGCCATAGCTCATTTTTGTTACTTCACACTTATTTATCATTTGGATTGAGTCATTTTTGTAACTTCTAAATTATTGACTCGTCATGAATCATTTTTGGTACTTTCAACTTATCATTTGCCATGGGTTATTGAAAATGTAGAAATCATACACGAGTATAAAATGTATGAAAGGCACTGCGAGCAAGTGGTACTGTCTCACCCTGGCTATACATGGCAATGTTTAGTTAGAAGTAACACAAATGAGGTAAAAGTAGCAAAATGTAAATTCAGTAATCGGTAGAGGTGGATCAAAATGCTTACTGAAAACAAAACACACAATAGTATGCTAGACATTTATTAGATTACATTTATAATCACAACTAAGGGTTTTATTTTAGCTTTTAGCTGAACAGAAGCATGATTTCACTAGTTATATTCTTTTCCAGCCTTTGCTTAAATACTAATCATTAAACTGCACCTACATTACACCATTCTACTTCTTTTTTTTTCAGCTGCCCACTCTCGGGTTGAGATGAACAATCCACAGATTGAAAATGTCAAGAGATGGAAAATAGCCAATAAAGGGAAAACTGTCAAGCGAGTAACTGTTGAGCCTCAAATGAAACCAACTGAGATTCTCAAACAGTGAACACTCCCTCACACAGGCATCTAAAATCCCCCTGTTCATCTAAAAACAGCCCAGTCCTCAAGTGTGTGAGATCTTTTCAGCTAATTCTATATGTGCAATCATAACAAGATATAATATACAACATAGCGTCTACATCTAGATCCAGATCAATGCTTAATGTTTTAATAAAAGCAGAAGGAAAAAGAATGTGCATGTGTGAGCGTGTATATGCCTGTAATATTTACGTAACAGAGTTGGCTTTTTAGTTAATTTGACTTGAATAATTAACAAAATAAACTAAGTGAAGTAAAATTTTATGTTTGTGACAAGGTGACTTTAGCCATCATCACATTACATTCACCTCCCATCAACTCATATTTATACTCATACATGTGTACACACACACACACACACACACACACACCTTTCATAAGGAGAATAACTAAGTACATCTTGAGGATGGTCTTTCTGCAAATTTGCCCCCGCTATTTCCTCAGAATCATGACTATTTTTTTTTCACACCTCCGGTCTTATCAGCAATTGTAACTGAAGAGTATGCATTGCAGAGTCCTGATTAAGTGAATGGTCTTATCAGAATAAAGATGCTGTAACCCATTATTGCTCAACTGTTCCTCAGTTATTACGTATCTTCTAGCATGTCTAACTATTGTGAAGTATTTACTAAGTACAGTAACTTTATATAAAAGATGACAGTGATGAATGTTTATCTGGACTACCCGATGAGTTTATGCATTATCATAATTCATTTAAAAGACTGACTATTCTTATTATTATTTATTTTTCCAAAATACAGTTTAACAACACCAACAACACCACCAACAACAACAACAATAATAATAATAATAATAATAATAATATGGCATTTCTAGTTCATGAAAACAAATGCATTTTATGATTACAATATTTGTTTTTATTTAGCCTATTTGCTTACCTTGGCTTGGCTGTCTGCAATGTTTATGTTTTGTAAGGAGCAAATGTAACAAACGCCACAGCAAAACACCCAGTCTGACTAAATGTGTCTATAGCCTAGTGTGAATTCTCACACAGTGAATTGTTGAATAATTATGTGTCATAGTGAAATGGACATCAACTTAATATATTCAGTTTGAAATTAGATGATTGTCTGAGATGCTCCTGCACATCGCATCATTATGAAAACACAGAATAGCACTAAAACAATCTGTACAGGTGACAGCAGACAATGTTCTAAAATGTTTAAATGACCTAATAAAAATACAAGAAATTTAGTCAAGAGAACCAACTGATACACACAGTATAGCACCATTTTCACTACTGTGTTTAATTCCAGTGTAATCATTGTCATCAGGAAAATGAGACAGAGATGGGCCAATCCATTACAGATCACCAGCATACTCGCGCGCGCGCGCACACACACACACACACACACACACACACACACACACATGCGCGCATTTTTGTTTTAAAATGAAGACACATAAATGAAGACTAAATATATTTTAAGAAATTGCAAAAGTGGCATGCATTTCTCAGAAATGCAAACTCGACCAAGCAGCTTGCTCTAAAAAGGTGAGATGTTTCGTGCTACCCTTTTCCATTTGTTCATCAGCTGTTTGTATACCTGTGGTGTGTGATGTGTGATGGTGAGAAAAAAAAATGATAAGGATGTAGTTAACAGGAAATGGCATCTTAGAGGCTATGACCATCAAATACTGGTTTCCATTACTCTTCAAAAGAAAGTGAGAACAATTTTAACTTCTTATACAATAAAATGGACTACTACAATCTAAGGAGATATGACCTTGAACTTATACAGATAAAACAAAAGTCAAAGAGAACAGCAACAGCTTCTGAAAGCAATGCAAATTTGACATTAGTGGGAAATTCACCCATTCACTCAACTTATATTGTCTCTATTTTAAATTACACACTCTTAGATTCTGTTTATTATGGTAATTTACAGCCAACCATGGCTATTCAGTAGAATTCTTTTTACACGTTTAATCTTTTTAAAGTCAATTAGGAACTGTCACAATTTGTAGAAGTGAAATGCATTACAATAGATCATATGATGCATAAAATGTTTCCTGATTTGAATGGTCCAGTGATTTTTCAGACTACTCCTCTTCCCCCAACATTTTAGAGGAAAGGCTTTGCATACTGTACTCAACGGCTTTTGTGGCCACATGATGCACTCTGAAACTGTACTATCAGTACCAATGGAAATTAAGAGATTTTGGGCCGTGTTACAAAATTTTCACTCACTCTGTTCCCCTCTGAATGAATCACAGCTGCTATGAGTTATCGTCATGGCATAAGTTTCATATAGATAGGATTTTTGGTGTTCCAGGGGTATTTTGTAATAAGATATTAAGATATTAGTAGTTTTTAATAAGATATTAGTGGAGGTGGGAAATTGATATTTGAAAGGAAATACAGAAATTATAGACATGCTTGTTGTTCCTTAAAAGGAACTGTGATGATTTAGGTAACACAATGGAAACTAGAGTCTAAAAAGTCTATAAAAAAGGTATATTATTACAAAAAAAATTTTCTTTACATTTTTACCCAAATAGAGATATTAAATTAAGATAGATAGATATATATATAGATCATTATGTGTATTGTTTAACAGAAAATGTGTTATTCTGTTTCTGCTATAGATCTCATCTCATCTTCAACCACTTATTCCTTCTTCAGGGTCGCGGGGAACCTGGAGCCTATCCCAGGAGTCATCGGGCACAAGGCAGGGTACACCCTG
>JAOUWY010000076.1:26736741-26747888 GCA_025728095.1 Prietella phreatophila | reverse complement strand
GTGTGTGTGTGTGTGTGTGTGTGTGTGTGTGTGTGTGTGTGTGTGTGTGTGTGTGTGTGTGTGTGTGTTTTACAGGTGCCATTTATAGTTATGTGGTGTCAAATGATTTTGCATTTTGATGAGGCTTGATTTTACACAGACTTCAGATACCGGGTCAAACATGAGGGCACTTCCCATGGTATGAATCTCACACAATGTTGAGTTCCCTTTGAAAGGGAACACTTTCTGACCAATCATCAAGAACATGGAAACCTGTGTAATTCATGTTGGATGTTTTTTTTTTTTGAGAACACTTAGTTATCTGCTAGGATAACATTGCATAATGGCACTTAGATACTAACAAAGTTAGATATAAAAGCATAATAGTTTTAGCTCTTGTTTCTCATACTAGGACTTTTACTGTTATAATAATAATAATAATAATAATAATAATAATAATAATAATAATGATCTTCTCTCAATTGCAATTTTCATTAAAATGCAGCTCAAAGTGCTTTAATGTGAAGTTTAAAAAAAAGAGAGAAAGAAAAACAGATGTCACAAATTCCAGACGTTTTATACCTGTATTTCACTTAAATACATGCCAATTATATTATATTGTCTTCAGCACCAACAATTTCTGTACACTAACTATAAGAATTATGTTTTTTTATTGTTTTTAATTTTTATTTTTAATTTTATTTTTTGGCATATTTAAATGTAAATGTTGACAGAATTCAAAACCTCCTTCAGATTTAATTTTCTGTTCTTCTCTCAGTAGAACTACAGAAAAATTCCAAAGCATATGTATGGTTATGTTGTACAATGCTATAGCATTACTAAACTGGGATTTGGTAACTGCTGCTGTACAGTAGCTGTTTTTAACTCTGATCACAAGACTAGCATGCCTCACCCCTCATCACTCCTCTTGCCCTCTGAAAAGCTGCCTGCTCCCTCTGGAGGAGGAAAAAAGAGATGAATAAAAATAAGGGAGGAGAAGATGCATGGATGCTGTGCTGTTATATTAAAACGGGTCACATTGACATGTTTAATTTCTATTTATCTACTCATCTCTATAAATCACATCACATTTACCAACATTTTTCAAACAAAATATATTTTCAAGAATGGTGAGGACATAAATAAAGAGAAAAAAATAAACATGATGATTTCAGGGAAATGGAGAGTTGAGTAAAGACAGAGTGAAACTGAAAGAGAGAGACAGAATAGAGAAAGTCGATCGAAAGCAATAGGGCAAGATATAGGCAAGAAGACAGAGAACGGAAATGACAGCTGCTGAGGAAAGGAGACACGACAGATGTGTGTGGAGATAAGGGTGAGATGAGAGAGAAAGATGGATTTAAAAGTGACATGCATATTAGGATGCAGACAGGCGGTTCCTTTTGAGTGCTATACACTTGCTGGCGGAAAAAGTACATGCTGTCTAACAACACTGCAGTGAAGATGTGACAAGTCAACTCCTCCATTCTTTACCTTTCAGACTCCGTCCCTTCTTCCATCTGACCAATAGAAAGAAACCTAAGGCGTTGCCCAGCAGGAAGATTCCCACGAGGATGGGGATCACGTACACTGGTATAGCTGGGACTGAACAAAGAAATGCAGAACTGTATGACACAGTAGATAATTGCATTTGAACATTTGATACAGATCTAATGAAGTCTGAGTCTAACAGCAAGAACTGATTTTATTTAAATATTAATGCTAAATTTGACTTATTTCACACTGCATACATTATTCACAACTGTCCATCTTTAAAGTGTTTGACAAGTCCTTGTCTGAAATGATATTTGAATATCCTGTTCATACACCATTCATTGATCAGAATTACCATTATAACATGTATTTAATTTATACATGTAATTCCTAACACACAATGGGCATTTACTAATCTTTTAATAATGTGTGTACGTTGCCCTCCACTAATATTTGATATATGAGCAAAAAGAGTGCTTTGAAAAATTGTTTTTATTGTTTAACCTTTCAATATTTTGTTCAAATAATTCACAAAAATACTCTGCTCTCCTGGATATTAAACAATTACAAAAACACTACACAGGTTTATCAAAAAAAAAAAAAAAAACTTTGTTAAATATGTGTGCCACAATTATTGGCACTCCTATGGATGCATGAGATAAATAAATCTTTGAAATATATTCGCATTGACATTTTACAGGCTTTTTTAGTACACCTGGGTGATTAGGAACAGGAAATTGTTCAAATATGACTTACTGTTTCACAGGGGTAAAAATATGAGCCTGATCAATCACACCTATACAGTGTATGTGCTTGTTGAAAATCAGAATTCCAGATTTAATGTTTGGACCCCTTAGTTCCAGTCAGGGGTAAATATAATACTAAAGTGTACAGAGACATTTTAGACAATTGGTGCAACAGTTTGGGGAAGGCCAACTTATGAGTGTGAAAGCCAGGCATCCACATACCTTTGGCCATATAGTGTAGATTAGGATTTTATGTTTGATCAAATACCATATGAATGGCTTACTCTTGTGGTATCAAGTACTTCAGTGGTCAAAATCTTATTATTGCTATGAGTTTTTTTTTATACAATGCTGGAAGCTTTCACTGTGGTCGAACTTATGTGGTGTACGTGTGCCCCAGTATGACTACTGTTACACTTTAATTGCAGCATAAAATACTGAAGGCCAGATGTACAGTATGTACATGATGAACTGTTCTGTTAATGTAACTGTACCTAACTGTGGCTCCTATAACATTTAGAAAATCTGCAATGTAAAAAGAAAAAAAAAAGTCCTCTTTGATTTGTTGAACTGATGTGTATGCTTGTGACACTATTAATGTACACATTGTTCCTAAACAGTGCTTTCACTATGATTCTAAAATATGTGAGAATAACAAAAATAATAACGCACCCTGCTAGTTCAAAAGTTATATAGCTCCAAGCAACATGCATGGCCCTAATTTACACCTGCTTCTAGGAGGCAGACAAAATCGGCACAGCAAGTGCATAATCAGGCACACTTATTATCGCCAACATCTCACGTTTTGCACAATACTCCCTCGATTGCATATGTATGAGGGAGAGAAGTGCAAGGTATGGAAGTTTTGTACTTAATAGGGGTGTAACATTTAATGCCATAAAATGTACTTTATTTAGCCCATGAACCAAACACTTTGTGGAAATTTCTAGCAAGTTTTGTATCATCTATATGACAAAGCAAGCAAACTATGTTGAAAGTAAATACTGTACTGTATGACCTTCCCAAATCAAGAAACTGTTAATATCAGTAGACAACAATCGCCATGTATTTATATTTTAGCAGATTTATTTTAGTTTGTGGTGATTGTGACAGTCCAGAAACATCAGAGAAGTTTACTGGACATGCAGTCAGAATCTTTTATGAAGCTGAGATGGGTACAAACAACATGGTATACCTGGTTGTGAATATTTTCAGTTAATTAACCAACATGTATTAAGAAAATGTTGACATTCTCTGCAATTTTGGCTTGGTTTAACTGACAACTAGCAAATATTTTGTCAGGGTAACTACCTAACATCTGTGATGCCTACCCTCCATTTTCCACATTTTAGTTGCCTAGCAGCAGTGTTTGCATGAATTCTGATGTAAGGTGTAACTTATTCTGAGGATGCTGGGGACATTTCATTTATTTATTATTTATTTATTTTAAATGTACTAGCTTGTCGAACAGAATGATCCAAGCCCATTCTATAAATATCACTTAAGCCATATTAGCAGTGTTAGTGTGGCCATGTCATCTAAATTTTAAAAGACCTCCAAAGCATTCATAATTCTCTCATTTTATGAACGGTTTAAAGCTGTTTTGGATTTAAATGCTGAGGTGCAGATTTGTTTGACTTTTTTTTTTCACCCTATCATTTTTGTCCTCAATACTTCTCAAAAGTTATGTCTATAATCAAAAAGACACATTCATCGATGCCAAAAATGACATTATATTGTCTAACAGATATCACTGTTAATGTATGGTAACTAAAATAAAAACAGTTGTTGGTTTACACTGACATTTGTGATGGTTTCATGACAGCTGCAGTGGCATTCTTTTATCCGACTTGTCAATGGATCATCACTGTCACACATTAAAGTGCAGATTGTGAGTGCTCTCGCAGATGCAGCTCAAACGGAGTGTATCACTTCTGAGTGACACTTAACAGCATTGCAGATTTGCTAAAAAACAGACACCCATAAGCCATATTTATGTAAAATACAAGACCCTCAAAGATGCACAGGGCATTTCCTAAAACTGTTCAAGCCTCACATAAACTCAGAGATGAAGAGAAATCTGTAATGGGTGCCTACATTTTATGCTCTATTCGTGTCAAAATAACATATTTTAAAATTTGTAATGATATGAAACCTTTAGGTTATGCTGATAATTTTTTGGTGCACAAAAGTGGCCACTCATGCTTGCAGCAGCATTATTTAGGCTACTACAGCATGACACCAAGTCCTAGGGGATATAGAATGAAAGATTTTTTTTTTTCCGGTTCAGTTTTATACTGCGTGTCCATCCAGGTTAAACACAGAACTCTCTGACCAGATGAATCTTGATACTATCCTGATGTGGTGTAATGTTCTGATGAGCATGCTTATTTCTACATCCCAGTCTGCTACATGACTCAAACAGAACCAAACACAGTAAGTCAGGTTCAGTAAGTGTGGAATTCTTCAGCCTACCTCACTTATAGAATTATTACAGTAGGCTATATTTTCTATATTGTTTTTTGCTTTGCTAGCTTGTTTTTACCTTCTTTGCTATGCATTGCTAGTTTTCATTTTGCTTACTTGTTTGCTTTCCTTTACTAAGGTATGTCTCAGACAGCTCACTAGTTCAGTAGTCAGGGCACTGATCAATGAGTCAGCCGTTTTAAGGGCTGTCAAAATCACAAAATCCTTCCAGTGCACTGGAATGTACCCCCCCCAAAAAAAACAAAAAACCCCACAATACATTGCAAAACCAAGGGAGCATCGATGCTCTCTATGTTCCCTTATTGGAAATGACATCATATTTTCTGAAGCTTTGAAAAAAATGTGAGACGAAGTCTCAGCCGACCTCCGGCTAATGTAAGCAGATTGTTGTTGTAGCTCTCAAATTATTATTTACATTAGCGATTTTTTAAAGACTCATACAAACTTGTGTGTACAGTTTTTATGAGTCTAAAGACTTTTAAGCACTCAATGATGAATCCACTAGCTTGCTTATGATCCTGCTTGACATAATGACAGAAATGCATGTGATTAAGCTAACAAATTTATGTGACATATAAAACTTACATATTTTAAATTTTTGGTGACATTTTACAATGCGATTACATAGTCATGTCACCAGAAATTCAGTTATCAGTGTCCCAGTGTGTAGTGAGCCAGGTTCCTTGCCTGTGGCTGAACTCGTACACGATATACAGATTCACTACGGAGCTGGTTGAGATGCACCCCTAGTTTGTCACTTGCTAATTTGCTTTTGTTTGTTTGCTTAATCCCATTAGTTTACTTTGATAGTTTGCATTCACTCAATGGTTTACCTTCACTTGCTAGTTCACTTTTACTAGCTTGTTTGCTTTTGATTACTAGTTTACTTTTGCTCTCTTGGTTGATTTCCTTCACTAGTTTGCTTTCACTTGTTAGTTTGCTTATACATGCTGATCAGATTTCATTAACTTGTTGGCTTTCACTCATTTAGTTTGCTTTTGCTCAGTTGTTTGGTCTCCTTTGCTAGTATTTCACTTACTAGTTTGCTTTTCCTCGCTAGTTTGGTTTCCCTTGCAAGTTTGCTTTCACTTTATAGTTTGCTTCCCTTTGCTAGTTTACTTTTGCTCACTAGTTAGTTTTTTTTTGTTTGCTAGTTTGTTTTTCTTGCTAGTTTGCTTTTGGTCTTTAGGTTGCTCCAACTCATAGAGGCCATTCAAGAATGGATGCAGAAGCATAAATTTTTGGTGTTGGTCAGTTCGTAGTTTTACTGAATACTCTGTGGACAGTGGTATCTTTGGCCTCTTTGTCCTACTTACTATTGTAACATGTTTATTTTTTATATTGCATCAGGTCATAATAAGTAGTTCCTGTCAGTTCCACCCGCTTTACACTGAAAGAGAAGAAATTCTGCAAAAGTCCATATGAAAGTCACAAATTCTGTGCTACAAGAATGACATTAACCTAATTAGAAAGATTTAGGCTCTCTGGGGTATTAGCAATATGTTACACTTTTCCTTATTACAGTGTTTCATCATGTCTCTGTACTGTCACACATATAAATGGAACAATATAAAAAAAAATGTATTTTACTAAATGAAAATTTGTGGACATTGTAAAAGATATTTTATATTTATATACTATTACATTTGTTTGAGATTAAAATAGATATATTGTGTATTTAAGTAGTATTTTATGACTCTATTAATATATTTAAAGGGATGCCCTCAGCCAAATTCTAAATAGTGAACAGAACATGACAGGTAAAACTCCAGCCTGCTCAGGATTGCGTGTGATTACATCAGGTACGACATCATGGTCCTGCTGTGTAGCTGCATTAAAAGAAAAGCCATGGCTAATTAGCCATGTGTGTATAGATATTGATCCTGAATGTAAAATGACAGTTTGGCTCTGTACTTGATGGATAGCAGCAGTGAAAAAGCTGATCAGAAATGCAAGCACAGCACCTTCTTCACGCTTCGGGGCTTCGGGATGGGGCTCGCCTGGCACAGGATCAGAATCTGATGAATAATGGGGGAGGGGAGAGTCAGCACCAAATACACACCATATACACACATTACAGGAAAAAAATATGTTCAATATGTTAGGTTTGAGTAAACACATGTTTATTCACGCAGACACTCACACATTTCATTTTAATTGATTTTAGCATTTTAATTTGTAAATCAGCATGGAAATGTGCATGGAGATTTCACTTAACAGTGAGGCTATATTAATAAACATTAGTTAATACAGTATTGAGTATAACTAAACAGTTAAGCATGTTTATTATCTAGATTTTTTAAATATTGATTTCATTATTAATTTCTAAATACACATTGTGTTATAGCGCTGTTGAATTCTCAATTCTGATTGGTCAGAAAGTGTTGATTTGTTTTCCATGAGAGCAGTTCTGATAATAGTTCTCTCTGCAAGGTTTGAATTAATGTGCAAGACATTATCATTACTATAGTAACAAACTACAAAGGGATTAAAAGTATGTAATTGTGGAGTTTTCTGTGAAGGGATTTTCATTTAGCATTTTTTGAAGGAGTCTTCAGTGTCAGTGTTTTGTTACAGTCAGGGCTAAAGTTGCTGCTTTACATTTTCTGACAATTTTATCATGGTAAAGAAGAAGAGAATGGTGAGAGAACGACTGTTTATATCTGTTATAATGTGTAATGTGTATATATAACTGAACGTTATCTTGCAAACTTGTTTTATGGATCTTCCACAATTTTAAATGTTACTAAAAATGGATCAAATATAATTGTGTCATTCTGTAATAAATATAATTGTGTTGGCGCTGACAAATTGCTGTTGTAAACACTTGGAAAATAATCAACTCTGTAGGGGTAACAACAACTCTGCTACAACAGCATGCCACTGAGTGTGTTATTCCTTTTTAATATAGAGGTCAACACTGTTAAAAAGTCTGTAAACATTAAGGGTCATATATAGTTGCAATCAAAATTATTCAACCCCATTGCAAATCAGGTTTTTGTCAAAATTTACTGACTTTCCAGTTCAGCAACTATAACATAAATAATACAACATAAAGCTGTCTGTCATTGCTATATTAGGAAGTAGTTAATAGAATGAATACATAGCTGTTTATTGATGCTTATAGCTAACCCTAAGTTTATTAAGGTACTCTTATTCAAAAGTGCTACTGAGATTTCAAGGTGAATGCTATGTTAGTTAATTTTTTTCTCCCTTCATAATTTTTCTTTTCCTGTAAACACTTTTATGAGTAAAACGAATGATCCAGTCCTGTATAGTAATAATTTTCTGTAAAGATTTTGCACTGCACTGCAGAAATGCATTTTCCTCATAACAGTAATTTGAGACAGGGCTGAGTTGCTAACTACGTGCTTTATCTGGACCAATCCGAAACAACAAAACATGATTACAGCGATCTGAATGTGCTGTTTTATGGCACACAGTCTGTTTTCTGAGAAAACCTCAGCCTAACATTCAAACACTTAATTACTTTTAGAGGCATACACAGAGTAATAACTCTCTTTGCTTGTGCTGATTTTGCTATATCAGTTACTCTTTTAAAACAAACTTTGGAGCTGTCAAAGTATTTCCTGTTTATTAACATTATAATTTTTTGTGTTGAGAGACATTCAGGAGGTTGGCTTGAAGGCTGCAATACATATTTCTTAAAACACTATTTGTTTTCACACCACAGCTTTGTTGAATGCTTAGCAGCAGCTCTTACTGTAGTCCCCGATGCAAGGCTTACATTAAGGTTTTCATTTCTATTTCAAAGTTTGTTTGACATTAAATAACTGTAGCTAACTTATTCCATAGATGTTTCACAACATTAAGTGTAATGATAATGGATAAGCATTCATTAATAAATAAATGTAATAATTTGGAAATTGGTATTAGACAAATGAAGCACATCAGGATGAGCTGTTATTGGAAAATATTCAACTTCTGGATCGGAATATTAAGACCACTTTGCGTCAGGCCACATCATACAACCCCCTCATGTGATTATTTTCCAATAATAGCATCTTATAATCAGATTTATTTCTTCTTATGTAATCATTGTTGGTTTACTCTATCAATATTTACATCTATTGGCATTAAATAAAGGCTTTGATGACATATAAATAAACACTTCCTTTCAGTTTATATAATATATATATATATATATATATATATACACACACACAAACACAGACTGTGGTGCTTGAAAGTTATTTTCTATTTTTCTGCATAAATATGACCTTAAACATCATCAGATTTTCTAAAAGCAAACAAAGAGAACCCAATTCTGACATTCTATCTCTTTGAAGAAATTTCACAGTGTGGGATCAATAAAGTTTATCTTAAACAAATGAGACAAAAAAATTATACTTGGCCATTTATTTACTGAGGAAAATGATCCAATATTACATATCTGTGAATGGCAAATGTATGTGAACCTCTAGGATTGGCAGTTCATTTGAAGGTGAAATTAGAGTGAGATGTTTTCAGTCAATTGGATGACAATCAGGTGTGATTGAGCACCCTGTTATATATATAAAAGAGGGATATATCTGAGTGTGAACTTCACAATGCATGTTGTACACAAGTGTATCATGGCACGAACAAAGGAGATTTTTGCGGACCACAGAAAGAGAGTTGTTGAGGTTCATCAGGCTGGAAAAGGTTATAAAACCATCTCTAAATGATCTTGTTTTAGGTAATATTTAACTTTGAAAATTGTACATATACATAATACAAACTATATTGTAAGCACAATATTAACACATTATTTGATGTTTTACATACAGTGGCAAGAAAAAGTATGTGAACCTTTTGGAATTTCATGGTTTTCTGCATAACTTCGTCATAAAATGTGATCTGATCTTCACCTAAGTCAAGGGTACTGACAAATATAATGTGCCTATAAGAATAACACACAAAAAAATTTGATCCCTCATGTCTTTATTGAGAACAACCAAAAAAACCTCCTAGTGCTTGTGGAAAAAGTATGTGAACCCTTGAGTTAATGAACTCAAAAAAGCTAATTGGTGTCAGGTTTTAGCACACCTGGAGTCTCGTTAAGAAAATGAGTTTTGAGATGTTGACTACAGCTACATTTACTGGCAAAAACCCCTAAAATTTTTAGAGTTTGCACTGCTCAAGAAGCACATGCTTATGTGAGCCATGCCTTGCCAAAAGAGCTTTCAGAGGATTTATGATAAAGAATTGTTGATTTACATAAAGCTGGCAAGGGTCAAAATGTAATTTCAAAGACTTGACGAAATTCACCAGTCTAGTTAGGCAAACATTCTACAAATGGAGACACTTTGTTACTGTTGCAACTCTAGCAAGATATGGGCGCCCAGTCAAAATGACACCAAGAGCACATCAAAAACTCATCACTGAGGTAAAGAAGCAACCCCAAATGACAGCCAAAGATTTGAAGGCATCATTGGAACTGGCTAACATCTCTGTTCATGAGTCTACAATACGCAAAACATTGAACAAGCAGGGTATCTACAGCAGGACACCACAAAGTAAGCCACTGCTTACAACATAGAACATTGCTGCATGCCTGAAGTTTGCAAAAGAGCACATTGACACTGCACAGCGGTATGGGCAAAATGTTTTGTGGACTGATGAAACTAGGATTGAACTATTTGAAAAAAACACAGCACTACATCTGGCATAGAAAGGGCACGGCATATCATCATGAAAACATCATCCCAACTGTAAAGTACAGTGAAGAAAACTTGATTTGGGCCTGCTTTGCTGCAACCAGTTCTTAATTCTAAGGGTTCACTTACTTTTTCCACTGAAAGTTTGAATGCTGAATGAGCGTGTTCAATAAAGACATGAAAGATCAGATTTTTTTTGTGTTATTATTTTAGACACATTATATTTGTCAATACCCCTGACTTAGATGAAGATCAGATCACATTTTCTGAAAAATTTATTCAGAAAACCATGAAATTCCAAAAGGTTCACATACTTTTTCTTGCCACTGTACATTCATTTCAGATCTGATTACTGCAACTCACTCCACAAAAG
The DNA here is from genome assembly GCA_025728095.1 of Prietella phreatophila. NCBI lineage: Eukaryota > Metazoa > Chordata > Actinopteri > Siluriformes > Ictaluridae > Prietella > Prietella phreatophila. The sequence continues at coordinate 26,737,149 of JAOUWY010000076.1, read as the reverse complement.
TTGGGACAGTCGACTGTTTACCACTCTGTAACATCAACTTTTATTTTATTAACATTAATTAAGAGTGTGGGCATTGAGTGAAGACACCAGTTGGTTAAGTTTTGCTAGCAGAATTTTTCCCTATTGATGCATTATGCATTTCTTCAGCTGTACAGGACTACCGCTGCCTTATTTTGCGCTCATCCATACATTCGGAGACAGGTCAGGACTGCATGAAGGCCCTGCTAGCACCCACACTCTCTGCTTACGCAACCCTGCGTAACCTGCTCTAGATGGCAGCATATGTTGCTCCAAAATGTGTACATATCTTTCTGCATTAATGGTGCCCTCACAGATGTGCAAGTTATCTATACCATGACAAATGCTGACTTTTGGACCTGATGCTGATAACAGCTTGGGTGGTCCTTT
>JAOUWY010000076.1:26725932-26736641 GCA_025728095.1 Prietella phreatophila | reverse complement strand
TGACAAATGCTGACTTTTGGACCTGATGCTGATAACAGCTTGGGTGGTCATTTTCCTCTTTGGCCTGGAGAACATGATGGCTGTTTATTCCAAAAACTATTTGAAATGTTGACTCGTTGGACCACAAAACATGATTGTACTGTGCTACTGTCCATCTCAGATGAAACGGAGCCCAGAGAAGTCGGCAGTGCCTGTGGACAGTGTTGATGTATGGCTTGTGCTTTGCATAGTAAAGCCTTAACCTGCATCTGTGGAAGCAGCGGTAAATGGTGTTGACTGACAAAGGTTTACTAAAACCTTTCAGAGATCATGTGCATTCAGAAGTGGTTTTTGTCCTTGCCCTTTACCCTCTGAGATTTGACCGGATTCCTTGAATCGTTTAATTATATTGTTCACTGTAGAAGGTGAAATGCCCAAAATCCTATTCATTTCTCTTTGGGGAATGTTGTTCTCAAAGTGTTGGATTATTCGCTGATGCATCTGTTGGCAGATTGGCGAGCCTTGACTCATCCTTGCTCTTGAATGACTAGGCCTTTTTTGGAGGCTCCTTGTACACTATGATTGGACGATATCACATTACCTTCTTATTTGAACTTCACCTTGTTATTTCAACGAGCCTGTTGTTTTATGTCCATCACAACAGTATATAATATATCCAAAAATTTGTGGACACCTGACCACCACACCCATATGTAGACCTTTCATGTTGTCATGAAGCTGAAAGCACACAATTGTCTAGAATGTCTATGTATGATATAGAATTAATATTTCCCTTCACCTGAACGTAGGAGCCCAAACTTTTTTCAGCAAGACAGTGAACCTGTGCACAAAGTGAGTGTACCAAGACTGGAGTGGAAGAAATGTAATGTCTTTCACAAAGCCCTGCCCTCAACCCCTCTGAGCACCTTTGGGATGAACTAGAACGCTGACTGCAACACAGGCCTCCTCACCCAACATCAGTGCCTCACCTCACTAATGCTCTTGTGGATGAATGAGCGCAAATTCCCAAAGCCACGCTCCAAAATCTAGTGGAAAGCCTTCCCAGAAGAGTGGAGGTTTTTATAACAGCAAAGTAGAGCTACATCTGAAACTGAATTTTCAACAAGCACATATGGGTGTGATGGTGAGGTGTCCACATATCTTTGGCCATACTGTACATGTTGTGTCATGTACAGATGTAACCACAAAAACAAATCTTGTTTTAGAAGCTTACATAATATATATTTAACTATAACACACATTAAGGCTTCCATATATGGAATTTTTAGTACAAACATTTTAGATTGTTGCCACCTCATTTGGTGGACATGGCAATTATGGATAACCACTTACCAATGCCTTTTTGATATAATTTCACAATTTTTATCGTGACATTTCTAGGGAAATCAGGACTGTGGCAAAGAATTTCAGCCAGACTCAATAGGAAAGTGCCGGATCGGCCATGTGAGAGCTCAATACTGACCCATAGTGGTGACGGTGAGTACTGCACCATTATCAGCGTAGCTGCTCTCTCCCATCGAGTTAATGGCATTAACTGAGAAGTTGTAGGTGGTGGAAGGCTTCAGGCCACTCACTGTGTACACTGTGGATCTCGGAGGGAAAACATCAACGTACAGGTAACTAGCAGACCCTGCCCACCGGTACCTGAACATCAGATATAGCAAAAGAGAAACATAAGTCAAGCTGGACCTGAGAAAACACTGTAGATGTTAATTCAACACTGTCGTACTGAAGGTGTCAATTTAAAACTATTAGTTTGTTTGAAATGTTGGTGTTGAATTCAACACTGATTTTAAATTCAATGTAGTACAGTAGGTGTGCATTCAACACCACACGAGTTAAATAATCAGTATTAGAGCTCATTCATCAAGTAATGCATAACCCATGACAGCCATGCTGTTATAAGAAAATTATTCATGCCAGGGTGGTGTGATGTGGTCTGACATGAAGTGGAGTGGATTGTTTTCTTATAACAGCATATCCAAGAGTGTATTATTCCTCTTATAATGTAGCAATTTGTCAACAGTTAATTTTTTTTATTAATAAAAAAAATCATGCTTTTTTAACCATTTATGGTTAGTTACAAACAACTGTTCCCTCACTTCTTTGTCTCTTGTTAAAAAGGCCAAAAAACAAACAAAACCCACAGCTTGTCATGTTACAGATTAACCACCGAGTAAGCGCCTCTGTCGGAAAACTTACTGACCGTTACAAAGCTCTGACCCCTGCGGACATGCATCAGTAAATATTAAATAAACATCAACAACAAAACTTCAGTATATCATAAATTATATGTTTTTTGTTGTTAAATAACAACGCATTTTCTTCAGCCCTTTATTATTAGGCTTTGATTATGTGGAGTGTCTATGATATAAGTCCCTGCGAGTTAGTTTTCTATAGAAACAACAATGAATTCGAATGAGAAGATATAAACCTAAACAGTCATGTTACAGCTGGAACTGTTAGAGTTATGGTATAAAATGTGTTAAACACTGCAGGTGATAATTTAATAATACTGAAGTATAATCAACATTGTAGATGATAATTTTGTAACACAAGTGTATATTCAACACTGCAGAAACGAATTAACTAACTAATCAAGAGGACTGTAACCCTCTATCTCCACCCCCTTACTGTACATACTCAGTCACTCTATTCTACCTAAACAGTCAACAGATCTTGTATATTTTGCTTTGTCATTTCTAAAGGTTATACTATCATGTAATATCATGACATTAAAAAGTAGGAAAGCATGGCATGGTATGACAGATATGTCCTCTGTGGCATGAATGCCGAGATTTGACTCCACTGATTCCACTCACCTGACATTATTTACAAGCTATAATTTATAATTAATCTCTGTGTTTGACCTGACTCGGAAATTCTGAGTGAGACCTCCATCAAAGCCGGGCATCCACTCCAGAGTGACAGAGTTTGAGGAGACGCTAAGAAGCTTCAAGTCTGAGGGGGGGTCTGGGTAATCTGTCAGACAAACAAAGAAAAATAGATAGAGAGATGCATTCAATATTGTATTGTCTACTCATAATGAAAAACGTCTATTGAGATTACATAAATGACTGGAAATATAACTGAGCTTTAGAAAAAAACAAAAAAACAAAAACAAGAAACAACAGCCCAATCTTTTCCGATCATTCATCATTCATTCATGTATAAATATCAGCACTGAAAGCACAGAGCTGAATGATTCAGTCTATTCAGACGCAGCTGTTTCTGCACAAGCGATATTCTGACAGCACGGACTAAAAGCACAGTCATGCAGTAATGCAGAGCTACTATTATAAAAGCAAAACACACACAGCAATTACAATCCTACAGGAATCTGACACTGCAGCAACGCTGGCAAGATGAGCCTTTGCTGATCATACAGTTTGCCAGTCCAAAACTGGCAACAACACTGGGATTTAATTATTAACGCTCAACTTCAGGGTCTGCTCACGACGTACAACCTTCCACTGTTATGCACTTAAAGAAAAAAACAAAAAACAAAAAACATTAAATATTTTTATTGCTTGTTGTATAGTCCTGGTACTTGAGAAAAAGAATAACTTGCTCATATTGTGAATGGGAACAGAGTCTATAAAGGACATTTGCCTGGTTTTCGTAAACAAAATTCTCCTGTGACTCAAATATAATTCAAGCCGTACATTCACATAGCCTTCAATGCTCTGGGTTATGCACTGTAGGACAGTAACCTGCTGTTTTTTCCTATCCTCCACAATGACTGACACGCTGTGCATTCTGAGATTCTTTTCTGCTCACCTCAGTTGAAAAGAGTGATTATTTGAGCAAGCTTAGCATTCTTGTTAGTTCAAACAAGCCATTATCCTAAACCTCTCTCATCAACAAGAGTTTTGTGTGTGAAAATCCAACAGAATCAATAGTTTCTGAAATTTTCAAACCAGCACATTTGGCATTGTCAACGTACTGAGATCAATTTTCCTGCATTCTGATGTTTGATGTGAACATTACCTGAAGCTCTTTAACTGTATCTGCATGATTGTATGCATTGAGCTGCTGCCACATCATTGGCTGAGTGGATAATTGAATGAATGAATGTTTATACTCACTGTTTCTATTACAGTGTGAAAAAAATTGTAGTCTACAGTGGCACTTTTGACTCTCTGGTTTAGGGGCTGTAGAAGTTAAAAATATATAACAAAAGGTTCCCAAAGTACTATAAAACTTTACTAGGAAGCCATGCAGTCTGGAGAAGACTTTCCCCAGTTTCCCCTGCACTACGAAGACAGTTGTAATAGTCTAGGCTTTTGTGCTTTTTGTGTCCAAATGTGTGCTGGACATCCTGTGTGGAAGAACTAAAGAGCTGATGATGATGATGATGCCACTGATGATGAACCATTTGTTGGTAGTGTTCAGTCTGAACATGATGGTGATGATGATGATGATATCTCCTGACATTGAAGATACTGAAGGCAAAGATGATGTTGGCTGATGGCAGTGATGATACTGATGATGGTTGATCGTGACGATTATCATGATGATGATGTTTATTATGAAGAACCTGGTGGTAGTGATCATTCTGATGATGATGATGGCTCCTGACAGTGGTGCTGATGATGACGATGATCTTGGTTGATAGCGGAGATGATCGATGGTCGATGGGTAATATAATTATTGGGGAAGTGGTAGCTCAGTGGTTAGGACATTGGACTTCTGATCGGAAGGTCGTGAGTTCACTGCCAAGCTGCCACAGCTGGGCCCTTGAGCAAGGCCTTTAAACCTCAACTACTCAGTTGTATTAAAAAAATGAGATAATTGTAAGTTGCTTTGGATAAGGGTGTCTGCCAAATGCCGTAAATGTATTGCTGATGTTGATAATGAAGGTTGTGGTGGTAGTGATAGTCATGATGACAATAATGCTAGTTTCTGACTGTTATGATGATGAAGGTGGTGGTAGGAGCCAGAATGACTGTAGCTGTAAGAAGTTTCAGTCAGGCTATGACCTTTTGAGTTTACGTACATAAATTAAATTCCTTTCACTGCTATCCCGATGACAAGAAGTGACAGATTGTAGAAGAAGAGTGTACTTCAGAGCCACTGAATAATAGAAGCACTGCAAGGTTGAGAAAGAAAGAGAGAAGGATATAAAGTAAGATGAGAGTATGGAAAATAAAGAGACGGGCTGATACAGTTATGAAAGCTGAGAAATGAGAGCACTAAGAGTGATTCAAAAGAAAAATAAATGAGGAAGGAAGAGAGTGAGGAAGGAAGAGAGTGATTGCTTTGCTTTTTATTAGGAAATATTGAGAAACTTTGACTTTTAAAATGCCCCTAATGCACCGGCTTTGTAAATATAGTAGAAAATAGAAACCCCTATCAACTTTCAATGCAATTGTTTTTATAGAATATGCATTTAAAAAGTAAAAAAAATACATTCCCTGAAAGAGTGCAAAGCCCAAATAGAAATGCATATAAACTCAGAAACAACCCTGCTTTATCTAAAATTTCAGTGCAAAACCACAAATAACCCTAGCTATCTGCATTAGCTGTTAGTCTGACAATCACTCATTATATCTCCTTAGCATAGTGATCTTCCCATCGGCTCTCCACACGTTGTAAGGCTAATAATAAGCAAATGAAACAATGTGTTATTTAACAAATAACAATACATAATTGTTGATCATGGTTAAGCTGAGAGTCATCTTAAACAGGCTTTGAGTGTAAATCCTGCCAGTCGACTCTTTAGGTCGATCAAGTCCCATCTTCCTTTTTAAATCAGCAATTACTGGATATCCCCAGTGCAACCCCACCATTTGTTTTACCAGATAAGACTTCACTTAAGTAACCTGTGTCTTAATAGGAACACCTGGACATGTGATCATTCATGCAATTACCCAACTAGCCAATCATATGGCACAATGCATAAAATAATGCAGATAGAGGTGAAGAGCTTCAGGTAATGTTCACATCAACATCAGAATGTGGAAAAATGTGATCTCAGTGATGTTCACAATGGCATGGCTGTTGGTGCCAAATGGGCTGGGCTGAATATTTCAGAAACTGGTGACTTTGTATGAATTTCACACATAAAATGCTTTTTGATGGCCATTTTGATGGCCAAGACATTAAGTATAGCCTTTCGGCCAGGCTTGTGTGAACTAACAGAAAGGCTACGGTAACTTAAATAACCACTCTTTACAACTGTGGTGAGCAAAAAAGCATCTCAGAATGCACAACACATTGAACCTTGGAGCAGATGGACTACATCAGCAAATTGATCAAGTTTATGTACATGTTGCTATAGCACAAAGCTATCCAAAGACTTGATCAAAGCATGACATTCACTGTGTGAGGAAATCACTCTTAACTAGCAAGGAATTCGATATCTTTATCCTGTGTTTGTTAACAAGCATGTTCTTTGCAGATAGTCATGAAAAGGTTAAAAGGTAAATATCATTTCCATATTGTTTGATCAAATTCATTTAGGTTTCTTAGAGTTGTAAAGAATTCAGCCTTAGTTGCTTCTTATGGGTTTTCCCAGGCTACCACAAAAACTGCGAAAAATCACTTCCTGATGATACTGTGATACTCTCACTTCTTCTGGGCTCCTGCACAGCAAATACAGTGAAAGGTCAATGACCAATGTATCAGGTATTTAATTGACCTGACAGTCACCTGAAAAAAAAAGCAATATTGCCATGTGTGTGTGCTGTGTGCAAGATGTGCATACTGGTACTGAGCAGCTGGATGTCCAGAGTATCCTCCCCAAGGCTGTTTCGGGCAGTGCAAGTAAACACAGCATAGTCCAGAGCTGCACTCACATTTACTACAGTCAGAGTGCTGGTGTGTATGACCCCCTCTTTCACCGTCCGCTCCAGATACCTTCACACACACACACACACACACCAGCATATCATCAGTATTTGTCTGATTTTCACCCACTTGCTATTTTCATAATTTGCTAGTTTCATTTCAGAAATAAATGCTACAATACTGATGTGAGTGAAGTGGAGGTGTGGAGTGATATTTTCAAACCCACTTTGGTGTATAATTGCTCTGATCTCTCAAGACTTTAGTTCAGAAATAAAACTAAAACAGCATGTTCGTGACTTGAAGTGAGTGAGTGGTCCTGTTTCTTACATCCCAGTTTCGTGGATTTATATTACACGCAACAGCTAACTAAATACAATTCAGATCATTATATAATCAATACAATTAATGAATTGTTTAACATAACTAAATATTGATAATTATGTTATCCAAATATCACCAAATGTATACCATCATAGAGATGAGGGTGATGTCCTTAGAGAATCACACAGAAAAAAAGTACGATCGAAAGCATTACTCAAACAGATTATCACAAGTATACTGCAAACATACGTTCGATGTAATCTTATACCATCTGTGTAATCATGATGTGTACCTCTTGTATATTTTTATTCTTAAATTGTGTATTAATGTAATTATTATTAGGGCCCAAGCCACGGCCAGTTCTAGACATTTGGAGGCCCTAGGCAGAATTTATGTTGACGACCCCACACACACCTTCTCTCTACACCTTTCAGAATAAATAAAAAGCAGTTGAAGCATGTGATTCATAACCTGTTTATTTATACAACATCTGTATATTTGGCCATATTAATTCAACTTTATTTAAGATAAACACTAAAAAAAAAGAATCAAAGAATGAAGCGTCATCTGGACCAGCGGTCCCCAACCTTTTTTGCGCCACAGACCGGTTTAATATCAGTCAATATTTTCACGGACCGGCCTTTAAGGTGTGGCGGATAAATACAACAAAATGAAATTATATGACCGGCATAAAAAAACTAGGGTATTTTTTAAAATATCATAATAAAATTGAATCCGATGTGAAATTGCAATTTTATTAGCAGTGTCCTGGTAACACACTCTCTGCCCCCTAACACTTAATGTATCACGTGAACGAGACAAGCATCTTGACATGCGTCAAGAGTGAGTCGTAGATGGATGTAACGGAGAGAATCCGGTCATTTTTCTAAATAAATCACCGTTCAGCTCAGATAATAAATACAACGGAAATAGTGTAATTTATTTATTCTTTCTGTGCGGCCGGGTACCAAATGATCCATGAACTGGTAAATGTCCGTGGCTCGGGGGTTGGGGACCCCTGATCTGGACCATCTCTTATTCCTTTGTTAAGGATGCTATCATGGCCATGGCAACGTACAGATCTCTTCTGGACAGGATTTCCTCCTATTAATCCAATATAGACTAAAGATATAGTCATATTGTGCATTGTAGTGCAATACCTTAAATGTACACTATAGAAATGGTACATGGTCTGCACTCATATAGCACTTTTATCCAAAGTGCCACACACACACACCCCAATGGTAGCAGAGCTGTCACGAAAGGCGCTAACTTGCCATCAGGAGGAACTTGAGGTTCAGTGTCTTGCCCAAGGACACTTCGGCATGGGGAGTCACGTGGGCCAGGAATTGAACCACCAACACTACGATTAGTGGACAACCCGCTCTACCACCTGAGCCACAATCGCCCATGTAAGCAGTTGATATAAACAAATCAACTGCTAGTGGAAGTGAAAGAGACAAACTACTAACCAAAAATAATTGTTCATTTCTTCATAAAGTTGAATGCTTATTTGTATTGAACATTCACATTCTTTTAAACCGGCAAATGATCTATCCCGAAATGACACTGAACCATAGAACAAGGCCCAGTTTATTTTTAGTATACATTACAATCACTCCAAAATAGATGAAAATAACTCACATACCTGCATCACGAGCTGCACTTTCTATGTGTGTCTATTTAGCCTTTCGCTCAACAGCCCCTGAAGGATGTGATCGTTAAGGCGGCATACGTTCAGAGGGTGGGACCCACTTTTAAACAGTAAAAGTCTAGTCTTTTGCTGCCCATCTTGATTGGTGGACTAACGTACAGGGATGTTATGGTTATGGAGGCCCCGCCTCCAAGCCCTAGGCAATTGTCTACTCTGCCTATAGGTAGGCCAGCCCTGGACCAAGAACCGAAGGTACATAGACACCTATTTTTTTTCGTTATCATCTTCTTCCATTCTTAATTCTATGATAGCCCATAGAACCATTTATGGGAAAGTTATGAATTTGGCACACCAACAACTCAAAGTTGCACTCACGTTTATGCTAACAACGTGTGAACCATAATGGCTAGAAACAAGATTTTTTCCATCTGATTGCTTGGCTCCAGACAATTCGATTGCATCCCTTTGAAGTAATTTTCTGTCATGAAATTTTTTTCCACCATTTTAAATTTTACGTAAAACATTTTTTTTATCTCCTCCTAGGTGGTTTATTTGATTTTCACCATCAGATCACCTGGAAAAACGCTATCAAAAATTTTTTTGATAGACCCAACTATTCTTATATAAGACATCAACAATTTTGGTGAGGAGCATGCCAAAATGGCCATGAGGCACTATCTACAGTACAGTTTTTGCATGGACAAAATTTTGTTCCTGTCACCACAATCATGGCCTAAGGGTATCTGCACAGTTTCTGTGCAGTGCCACCTAGTGGTCACCAGATATGAAAAATGTTAATTTTGCTTCTAACTTCTGAACTGGTTCACCAAAAATCATGAGACATGTCTCATTAGATTTAGCATGGTATACCAGAGTCAATCAGTACCCATGACGACCATTTTGAGCATTGGCCATTTTGAATTTTGTAGTAAAATGCTATATTTTACAAACACATTGTTGTATTATTACTACAGTCTGTAGGTATCATTGGCACCATTCCCTGAAGGTACTCAAGACGTTTTGAGACAGCGCCTCCTTATGGTCAAAATGTATAATGAAATTTCAAAAAAAGCTAATAGCTTTTGAAAAAAATGTTCCCATTGTACTCAAAATTGGTCTTGATATATTCCATAAGTCATGCTAAGAAAATTGATACCAATTATGCCATAGACGATTGAACTTACTGATCACCATTTACTGATCAACCTACTTTATCAAACTCCTCCTAGACCGTTGGCCCAAATTTCACCAAATTCGATTCATATCATCTTCAGACCATACCTGCCAAAAGTTATGAAAAGTTTTTTTTTTGTTTTTGTTTTTTTATTGACCAACACATTCTCATTTAACTCATCAACAAAATGCTGGAATGATGTCAAACTGAATCTGAGGCTGTATCTCTGAAACACTTCTGGATATTCACACCAAAATTTGAGTGTAGCATTAACACCCCACCCTGACCACATCACATCAAATTGGTCACAGCACTACCTATTGCTAAAACATGATAAGTCATATAACAATTGATTGTATTTATGACTTTTCAACCATTTTTCCTAAAATCATATACAAAATATCTAAAATGGCTCTTTTTTTTTTTTTTTACAGTTGGTCTTGATCCTCCCTGCCATGCTTATCTAGCTCTTCATTTAGTCTCTTTTGTGCTAGGCCCCGTAATTGCTGCTTACACCTATATATTATTATTATTATTATTATTATTATTATTAGTAGTAGTAGTAGTAGTAGTAGTAGTAGTAGTAATGTCAGTAGTAGTAGTAGTAGTAGTAGTAGTAGTAGTAGCAATAGAAAAAATTGTAGTTGTAGTAGTGGTAATAGTAATATCAGCAACAATAGTAGTAATATTGGCATTAGTAGTAGTAGTAGTACATATCTCATTTTATATTTCATGTTAAATTTGTCCACCCATAAAAGGGACTTCCAT
>JAOUWY010000076.1:26714599-26725028 GCA_025728095.1 Prietella phreatophila | reverse complement strand
TGTGTGTGTGTGTGTGTGTGTGTGTGTGTGTGTGTGTGTGTGTGTGTGTGTGTGTGTGTGTGTGTGTGTGTACCGTGGGTTGCCAAAGTTCAGGGGTATGCCATTCTTTGCCCAGCTAAATTGGATACGTGGCACTCCTTCAGCCTGACAAAGCACATCAGCGTCACTAGTACCGTCTCCTCGACTCGCCACTTTTGCCCACTGCGCCCCCTTCTGCAGCTCCGGAGCAACTTCACCAAAACAACATACACATATGAGAATATGAGATTCATGATAAATTAATGATTCACCATAACAACACAATGGACCAGAAATGTGTTCTCCATATAACCTAGACAAATTCTAGGTTCTGTGGCAGCACCTGTTCATATTCACATCAAGGCCCTTATAAAAATGTTCAGAGTGGGGTAAATCTCTGAAGTCATTCCTACAGTATATTCATATATTTTCAGTTTATATTTGTCTCAATTAGCATTGTCTCTTGGCTTGTGCATATCTGTGTGTATAGCGAGTTATCTACCATTGTGCATTTTTTGTATGACAGAACATGTCTGGTGTTGCGGAGGGATGAGCAAACCGGTGCAATGCAGGGTACAAAATCATTTACTTCAATCGCTCGATTTACATTTAAATCATTAATCATTACGAATAGTCAGTAGGGGATGTTTTGAACACAAGGAAAGTGAGTGTGCTCTCAGTGTGGGATGGATGGCATTACTTTATCCCTTTTTAAATCGGAGCGACATTAGCAAATTGTGTGTGTCTGTCAGCTCATGTATACAGAACATTTGCATTTGGCGCTTTCCTCCAAGTGTGTTCGACTGCCCTGTGAAGCAGCATTTTGAAAATATTTGAACATGTCTTGGAGAGATCTCAACTCTCATGATTATTACTGAGTCAAACTCAGCTCATTTAACCAAATAAATAAAAAAGTAGCTCATCCAAGTGGTAGCTTGAATTACATTATTGTCCCTAGCTTTGATGTAGGGAAACTATCCGTGAATAGTGAGTTAACTAACATTGTGCATATGTGTGTGACTGCATGATTGATTTACTTCCTGCATTTGGGTTGATTCAGAGTCACAGCACATTCTCACATTCTAAACTTCACTTGGAGGCTGCAGACTGAGACCAAATCACTATTTTGGTCCACATCTGAATGTGACTTCTGTGTTCTCACATCCTTAAAGAACTGCCCCAAGGACAAAACAGGGGGTTGATTTAAAGAGAGTTCATGTTGAACAGATATAATTATGGGATGAAATGTAAGTGCAGAACTCACAGCGTACAATAAGCTGAGCCACCACACTGGCAGGGGGTGCTATGCTGTTGTCTGCAGTACACTGATAAGGACCTGCTTGAGCTCGGGTCACCTCATAGATGGTCAAAAGTCCAGTCGATTCGTCCTGAGTCTGCTCTCCCAAATTCTTGACCTCACCTTCACCCTGTATAACACACAAGAAAACAAACACACAGAACAGCACAATGGGTACAGTGAAGAGCTCACACTAACACATGCATGAATATGGTGATAGAACTGAGTATGGTGCATATACCAGGCTAAAAAACAAAACAAAAAACAAACAAACAAAAAAAACCTTGTATGTACTATTGGTTCCTTGATTAGTAATTGTTAATAGCAGTCCATTTTAAAAGTAGTCAACTAGTCATATTTTTTCATAGTTAACAAACACTGATTCAGGACCTCAAATTGTTTTATTTGTGTCACAAAGATCAAGGTTGTGTAGCATGGCACAGAATGTGATGTCTACAACAGTGTTTGGGAGCTTTGTCCACCATGTTAATTTCTGAAAACAAGTCTTGATTGGTCCCTGTCACGTGCCACTGATCTTACTCTATCTGACTCTATACTAAATGAGTGGGATTGGATAGTGATGTGCAACCCATGGCTCCAAAACTGTTGGTCACAACACAATTCACTGTGCCACAGTTCAAGGATTTTATTGACATTTTATATAATGGACATCAAACATAACTGTTGGAACAACCACACACACCTTTCCACTGCATGCAAAGTCAAATCAAAGTGTTCATTGTCTATAAAAACAAAAGAAAAAGAAGACTTTTCCAAGCGTAGCCTTTCAGTTGACTGGAGAATTTGCTTCATCTGGTCTGAAATATTTTCAAATTAACAAAGTACATTACCTGCTTTCTTTACCATCTGCTTGCTTTTCCTTACCATCTGCCTCTCTGCTTTTCAGCTACCCCAACTAGTTGACATCCCAAAACCGATGACTAGGTAGCAAATTGTATGCCTCTTCACACATATACACGCACAAACACATGGCCACATCGTTCTCTCACAAGCACACTTTCCCTGATTAAGAATAGTCTCTTATAATATCAGAAAGGTTGTGAACTTTGGACAGGAAACGAAAAAAAAAAAAAAGAACCTCTAAAATGGCACAGCCTGAGCTAACCCTGACAAATGTAGCCTGTGGCAAAACCACTTTAATGAAAGCTATTTTTCTCCATTTGGGATGGAGAAGGCGGAGCGCAGAAGGGTGAAACACTTAGAGCACACTTACGGCAGTGAAATATAGCACGTTCTTTTGCTAAACTGTGCTAGCGTTACACTGAGAGCAGGAGAATGCAAAGTGGAAGAGGAGGAGGAGGAGATGTGGAGATAGAGAGAGAGGCACTGATAGTGATGGAGAGACACAGAGAGGGAGGGGATTATTCAAAGAGATGGAGTATGAGTGGGGGAAAAGGAAAGCAATCATTGATTTCAATTTTGTTTTCAGCATGCTGTCATGGTCTGACAAACACCTGTGCTGTATTATGAAGTATATAAATATTAAGCAGTAATAAAGCAGGCAAATAGAACATTTGAACTTTTAAACAAAGTATAAAAGGAAAAGATGTTAGCAGTAAATACTGTAACTACGTATTAAAGTATGTGGTAGTGTCTCACCATCCACTTCCAGGAAAACATGCCATCAGTAACAGGATTGGCGTCAGCAATGCAAAACAGATCTGCAGTTTCTCCGATGTTCACCTGCACAGGATCTGTCTTCATCTTCACGCTGGGTGAATCTGAAAAACACACACACACACACACACACACACACACACACACACACACACACACACACCTCACATGAAGCCGAGTTACTAAAGTGTTTTATTCCTCTTATACCACAATTTTCCAGTGCTATGTTTTTGTTTAAAGAATAAAATGTTTTTTTTAAAATCATTATTATGTATTATTATGCATTTATAGTTATATTTTGATGTTATGGAATGTACATGATCACTAGTGCTATAGCAGCTATAAACATTGTTCCCTCACAAGCAATTTTTTTCTCTTTCTCTTGATGTAATTAAGACGCAAACTTCAGCTTGTCATGTTACTAAGGAACCTCAGTCCTGAAAACTTAATGTCACTGCTACATTTCGTACTGCTATGGAGCACTGATGCCAGAGACTTCTTTTGAAAATCTCTTCACAAAAAAAAAAAAAAAAAAAAAAAATGTGTGAAACAAGTAAATTTTACACGCGAGTTGTAGACATTTATTTTTACATTTCTCACACACGTGTGTGTTCATTTTATCCACATGATTGTTTCACGATGTATTCCTTTTTCACTATTTAATTATTGTGATTTTTTTTGTATGATTATTTTTTTTTTCATATATGACTCATTTTAAGATAAGCTCAATTGGACAACATCTGAACTTTACCATTATCCATTATTCATATACATATGCAATTTACTTCGTCATTTTTCTACTTTCCTTTTCTCATATTCACTCTGTTGAATATGGTATCTTTATTCATTTTACCACTGTTTACAATGGTTACAATGCGCTCCACTGCCACTTTTATTCAACTCAAGTCTGCTGCATATATCTACAATGTTTAGACCCCAATGAACTACCACATCACACTCTTACACTGTATTCTTACACTGTATATTTTTTACATATGTATTCTTATTTGAATTTATATTGTTAAAGTACTTTTAGTATACATCTGGCTGTCTATGCCACTGTAATTTCCCTCTGGGGTGTATAGATCAATCGATCGATCGAGCGATCAATCTATCTATCTATCTATCTATCTATCTATCTATCTAACTGTCTGTCTGTCTATCTATCTATCTGTTATGTGAAAAACACATGATTATAGGTGAAAGATGTTATTTTTCCCGAAGTGTTAAAGAGGGAACTGTAGATGTTCTACAGCACTTACACTTCAAATGTGTTAAAATGAGTGTGCTGGTTGCGCACTCTGTCTCTCTCTTTCTCTCTCTCATCTCCTCTCAGCTCCCACTGGGTTCATAGACTTGAGAAAAGCAACCCATTAGTACTTGTGTACGCTCTCACATGTTGACACACTCAAGATGCTTCCCATTGTCTCAGATGGAGAAAATAGGAAGTCCTACATGGAAAACAGGGCCAAGCTATTAAAACACTCTATACATAATGAATGTGTAGCACTGTCAGGCGCTATTGTAGTACAGGGATCCATTAGTGACGGAGGATTTGCTAGAACATGTAGGCCTAGTTTTGGTACAAAGCCGTTATTAAATCATTAAGGAGGTAATTGCAGGTCAGTAGCATGCTCTCTCTCTCTCTCTCTCTCTCTCTCTCTCTCTCTCTCTCTCTCGTTCTCTCTTTCTGTTTTCTTTCCCTTTGCTTAAACCATCAGAATAAATTTAGATTAATTCTGAATTCAAGTAATAATTAAGGTTACATCTTACAGTAGTGTCCAAAAGACCCTAATTGTTGTCTATTTGATACATTAATTTAAGTATATTTTATTTGCAACATGGCCTCACATGTACAAATTCATAACAAGTCACATGACTTACTGTATGAAAATATATGAAAGTCAAGGTTGAGAGCAGTTAATGTTTGGGATTAGAGTTCGTAGCTTTGCTTATGACTTGAAAAGATGGAAAACAATGAAATAGCCTTCGTTAGTCGAAACAGATGAATTGTGTTTGTGTTATTGAAAAGAATTTGAGAAATAATTTTTATCTGTTTGAGAAATCCTAATATAAGTTAATCCGATTTAATTTAAAACAGATTTTTATTTATTTATTTATGAAATACATTTTAATATCTTGCTTACACTTCATTGGCTGGAAGTGAAACATGCTTATGTTTCATTTGCAGGGATTTATATTCAACCTCCGTGAAACTGAAAATGTATTTTGTACTGTAATACTACTACTACTACTACTACTACTACTAATAATAATAATAATAATACTTTTTTTTTTACTGGACTAAAGCAAGATGGGGATCAAAATTGTGTGGCTTATGATGAAAATTTGGCAGGGAGGTGCATCCTGACCACTATTCAAGCAAGAAACTCAACCCTACCGGCCAGATAATAGGACTATAGCAGAAGTATTCAAACATTTCCCCAGTGAGCCACATTTCCTAGTGGAAGCCATTTTTTACCTATTATGAACAGGAAAATAAAATTCAATAAAATTAAACAACATGAAAACAAGTCTTCTAATACAGCAGGTAAACACAGGGAACAGTATGAAGCATAACAGTAGCTTTTCTAAATAATCACTTATCTAATATCCCTTGTGAAGTTTGGTTCATCCGCCCATTTTTTTAGGTTAAAAAAATGCTCTTTTTACATTTATTTATATTATGATGTGTAAAGATCAACAGTTCTGAAATGATCATTTAAATATTTATTTTTGTGGTATTTTTCATCTCGCCTGGTCTCCACCTGCAATTCCCACACCATTTCCTGTTTGAATGCCTCTGGATTACTGTGCAGCCTTTTATATTTTGGACTATATACACGAACATGGAACAGACCAAGATGCAATAATCCATGCTATAATCCAATCTCAAAGTACTTTAAATGGCAATGTTCTGTGCATATATACAGTGGAGTGAAAAAGTATTTGCCTCATCCTGATTTCTTTTTTTTTTTGTATATCTCATACTAAATTGTTTCAGAAATTAAATAAATCTAAGAGAAATCTAAAGCAACCTGAGTGTACACAGAATGATAATGTTATTTATTGAAGCAAAAAATTAACCAATATGAACCGGGCCTGTGTGAAAATGTATTTGCCCCGTAGTTACTAATTCCCCAGATCTATGAAACTGCATTCATAATGGAGTTCAGCTAGACTAGACTCAACCAGGCCTGCTTACTGCAAACCCTGTTCAATCAAATCAACGCTTAAACAGAACTTTTTCAACAGCATGAAGTTGTTAAAAAGTTTTACCCAGTAACACACTATGCCAAAGCTGAAAGTAATTCCAGAAATGATGTTGAAGAAGGTGACTGAAATACATCAGTCTGGAAAGGGTTCCAAAGCTATTTAAAAGCTCTGAGATGCCAAAGAACCTCAGTGAGAGCCATTATGTCCAAATGGAAAAACTAAGCACAATAGTGAACCTGCCCAGAAGTAGCCGGCCTTCCAAAATTCCTACAAGAGCACAGACTCATCTAGGAAGTCACAGAAGACACAGGGACAACATCAAAGAACCTAAAGGCCTCAATGAAATGGCAAATGGCGCACTTATATAGCGCTTTTATCCAAAGCGCTTTACATTCACCCATTCACACACACACTCATACACCAATGGTAGCAGAGCTGCCACACAAGGCGCTAACTTGCCATTGGGAGCAACTTGCGGTTCAGTGTCTTGAAGGACACTTTGGCATGTGGAGTCATGCGGGCCGGGAATCGAACTGCCAACCCTATGATTAGTGGACAACCCACTCAACCACCTGAGCCACAAGGTCACTGTTCATGACTCCATTATCAGAAAGACACTGGACACAAATGGCATACACATAGGTGATAGGTGTTGGATCGCTTTGTTTTTTGCTTCAATAAAAATAAATAAATAAACAAAAACTGTATTGTGTGATAACTCAGATTGCTTTTGTTTTTTGTTGCATTTTTTGAAGATCTAAAAGTATTTAGTATGAGATATACATAAAAACAGAAGAAACAGTTTTTCATTGCACTGTATTATGAATGTTTGTGATCTCACGTATTGATTGTGAGGCAATATGATCACATATCACATCATTACAGTAGAGATCTATTTAATAAAAAAATATATAATTAGTTAGCTGCTATTGGACAAAAATAAAATAGCATAGTAATATAGTAAGTTATTGACTTTTAGCAGTTTTTTTTTTAAACCAGTGGCCAGCCTGCATGTAAAAGATCCTAAATTCCTACACTTTTCACTAGCAAATAGTCTGTTTAGTTACATAGAAATGGTGACAGCAATCTGAGTAAACATTTTTTTTTCCATTTTGTATATATTTTAAATGTACAAATTAGACACTGTTGCAAAGTACAGTATAAATCATTACCTCCAGGTAAAACTAAAATTGAGCTGATTTAAACAACTGACTGAACAAAGGAACAATTTAATGCAAACACTTAATGTCATTAACTTTGTGTCTGTGAATGTTTGTAATGCCTATGGATTATTTCCAAGCAAGACTTGTTTTCATCATTGCTCATATTCATACACTGTGTTGACAGTGTCTTGCAGAACTTGTTTAACAGCTCTATGTTTAGATTTGATTCTGCTGCACATCTGAGTCCCTTTGGATAAAAGCTTCCTCCAAGTATATAAATATAAATGTAGACATAAGAGATGCTCATGTGTGAGCTTCAGTTGTAATGGGCCTTTCATGTCCTCTCGCCTATGTTGTGTTTCTCTCTAACATTACAGAGACACTAATCTTGTTTTATCAGTGACAATGATGCAACTCCTTTTATAACACTGTCTTCCATTTACATAATGCCAATGCGAAGATAAACAGCAGTAGGAATATCCTTGTCTTTTATAAGGTCTGGGTTTGAGGTTCTGTGAAGGCATATGTGTGGTTGTCTGGGGAAGCCAGTGACACTGGGTGAATTCTGGCAAACAGACAAAAAAAAATACTATTTTTAATTTTTCTGCTAATGTCTTTGCCCTCAACTTTAAGGAACCATAAATATACTTCACCAAATTAAAGTGGAAATGAATTGATTTACTTTTGATCCATGTCATGACTATTTTCCTGCAATGATCATGTTGTGTAAAGAGCCAGTTTAACACATGTGATGGTAAAGCAGTCATAAACACGTCTAAAACCTTGCACTTTATTCCCCAACAGCACTCTATCAAAACTATGACATATTTCAGCTAATGGTAAACATTGTGAAGAATTCAAAGATTTAACAAGTCTGGCTTTCAAAGGACTCAGATTACAAACAATAAAAGTCACTAAACTTAAAATGTGTTATTTAATATTCTCATAAAGTCTGACATAATGCATGCATTTGTGGCTACTAGCTAAAGTTGCAAATGTCTCATTAACCTAATGTTATATTTGTGCAAATATGGTGAATAAGGCATTTGTAGTAGTTTAAATAATAATAATAATAATAATAATAATAATAATAATAATAATAATAATAAACTGGTTATACTCTCCAGAACTCAACATTGATTTATATATTGGATGGCTATACTCCATTGCAATTAATAATTAAACCTAATCAATTCAGTCTGTAATCAAATACAAACTGTCTGCTATGTTCCTGAATGAAATTTCTGTAGATTTTTCTGTGTGTATATATATATATATATATATATATATATATTTATATATACACAGAAAAATCTACAGAAATTTCATATATGAAAATGTCAACATTTCACCATGTAAAAAGTTTCCCCAAGATGTCGCACATATAGTGTTTAATGTACGCAGTGGTTCTGTGATAGGTTCTTACATTGGATGTCCAGTTTGATGCTGGTTTTGTTCTTTCCTTCAGCGTTGGAGCACTCCACTGTGTACACACCCGCATCACGCCTGGTCACGTTCCAAATCTCCAGACTCCAGGCTTCAGGAAAGTGGTAACGAAGATCCCGATCTGTTTACACACACACACACACACACACACACACATACACACACACGTACAGTTTTAGGAGTCCACTACTTAAAAGTAAGAATTGAATGCAATTTGTTCTATTAAAACAAAACAACAACAAAAAAAGACTAAACCCTAGGTGATTGGTTTGGTAGTGAAGCTTACGTTAAATTAATTGGCAAAGTATTTTGTGTACATATAAATTCAATAATAATAATAATAATAATAATAATAATAATAATAATTATTATTATTATTATTATTAGCATTATTATTGTTATTATTAGCATTATTATTGTTAACAACAACAACAGCAGCAGGAAGAAGAACAACAACAATAAAAATAATAATCATTTGGTGATAATAATAATAATAATAATAATAATAATAATAATAATAATGTGGTGGTCCAACGTTTTTAGGCTAAAATATCCCCTGAATGCCTTTTGCATCATCTTTTTTTTTTATGTGCACAATTTCCTTTCTTTTAATTTCCTTTTAGACACCATGGGAGATTCAAACTTTTGTACTTAACTATAATTTGAATCCATCAGCACTAGTACAAATTTGTATTTGAAAAGGTCATGCACATCCTTATTTTATCTAAGCTGTAGTTAAGCTTCTTTATTAGAGCAGTTTGGCACATATATTCAGTGAAGTTTACATGTCTGACTCCATTGGATTACTTTGCTTATTTTCTTTCATCTGGTACAAAAATGAATACGTCTAGTTGCCAGAGATTCCTTCATTCTTCACTAATAAAAGAGTTTATTGTTCTTGCGGACTAAAATCACCAGAGGTGGTAATGAATAATGAGTGTACTAACTGAGTCAAAATTAGACATGAGATGAAAATGACTGACTGTGTGTTTAAAGTGAGCATGTGCTGCCTCTTGAGTGAAAGGTGTGAACAGAATATTTAAATAGATACGAGTTTCCTCATATTGGCAACAATTTTAAATGAAGTTATGTAAAATTTAAACGATGCCTTCCTAATTAAATAGTAACTTTAGGAATCCGCTATACACGCGCAGAAATAATTAAGGGCATTCAGATTCACAGAGTATCATGAACACAGCTTGTAACACACCTACGCTTAGAGACGAGCACATTGTGATGAAAAATAGTCAGCGTTAAGTCTGTACATGCTGTGTTTCATTCAGAGTGACAGTCATCTTCATTTAACCTGCACACATTAACACTCCAGGCAGGAGCACATCTGGCACAGAACCTGCCAGCGTTACATTCAGTGCACATATGGCAAGTTGTGACAGACCAAATGTGAGGCAGATTGTACTGAGATGTAAAAATGCCTATTACCTCTAAGCACTTTCTCGCCCTGGAAGATCCACTCACAGGAGATTTCGTCTGGATTGGCTGAGACCTTAACAGGAAGTGCGGCAACGTCATCCTCAATCACCTCCACCAGGCTCGGCTGATCTTCTGCAAACTCAGGAAGGACTGACACACACACACACACACACACACACACACACACACACACACACACACACACACACACACACACACA
>JAOUWY010000076.1:26687996-26699883 GCA_025728095.1 Prietella phreatophila | reverse complement strand
AGAGAGAGAGAGAGAGAGAGAGAGAGAGAGAGAGAGAGAGAGAGAGAGAGAGAGAGAGAGAGAGCAATTAGTCTAATTAAGAGCATTTTTGGCTCAGTCACAATAAAAAGTGGAAATGACAGAAGAGAAAAGCATGGTTCGAACTCACAGTACACAGTGAGGGTTTTGGTTTGGATGTGTGAGAAACGTGTGCCTTTATTAAACGCCTCACAGGTGAGCAACAGTCCATTTTCCTCCCTGGACACGGTGTGAGTCAGGTTAGACATCGTCATCATTCCACCATTCTCACCCTTCAAAACACATGATTTCATTTTAACAATAGAATAACAACAGTTACAACAAATATGTTAATATTTAAATTTACCTATATTATATGGCCAAGTATATGCTCCCTCTTCAAATTGTTGCCACAAAGATTGAAACGTAAAATTGTATAAAATGTTTTAGTGTTCCGTAGCTTTACAATTTTCCTTCAATGGAACTTAGAGGCCCAAGCATGACAATGACCCTGTGCATAAAATGAGCTCCATGAACACATGCCAAGGTAGGTATGGAAACCTGAACACCTTTGGGAAGAGCTAGAACAGTGGAAAAGCATAGGGGGACTAAATCTGGAACAGCATGTTCAACAAACACATACAGGTGTGATGGTCAGGTGTCCACAGTTTTTTTTACCATATAGCCTTTCTGTCTGCATATCTATCTATCTATCTATCTATCTGTCTGTCTGTCTGTCTGTCTGTCTGTCTGTCACCCAGATGTAACGGGACCTCACTGTGGTTCTGTATCTGTATATCCATGACAGCTTTATATTTATGCACTCCTAATAGTTTTATGTAGGAAATTGTCAATATGGTGATATTTTCTATAAGTGGATATTTATTTAGTGTTTTTGGAAAGAGTCTCCAGTGACAGGACTTTGTAACTGTCAATATGTTTTCTGCTTTGAGAAAGTCTTCAGGATATAGGAGTTTGCACTTTCTGTTTTGTTGGTCACATGACCATTTTTTAAAATGATTAATTTCTTGAGAGAGAGAAAAAAAAATAGAGGCTGGTGAGGGAACTTGTATTGACAATTCACAAAAATAAATGTAAATCGATCGAAAGCACAACATGATTATCTTTGATTAAGCTGTAATCATGGGCAAATTGTTGTTGGAATAAAACAGGAAAACAAAAACACTTTGGGACCTGCTGTTATTGTTAAAGAATCCACTTCTCATCACAATACCCTATGATTTACTTTCTTATTTTTTCAGAATTCTTAAAATAAATGCAGTTGTCACCTTTGGGCCTGTTTTGCCCCTTGTTGTCTTGAGAAGATTGATGGATTTTGTACCTGAATTATTTAGCCCAAACCTGGACTCCTCTGCCATATGGTTAATGTCTTTCAACAAGATAATGACCCAAAGCAAATAAATTATTATGGTACATAAAATACATATTATGTAGTGGCTGTGTAAGGATTTGATTTGTACTTTGATTTTTGCAGCCGTTGTACTGAAATGTTATGATAGCTTATCTTGTTTGCTCAATATTTTATTTTCAGTACACTGTAGTTGACAGTTATTTGATACAGTGACACCAATGACCTACTCATTAAATTAATTCTCTTTTCAAAGCTCACTTGCACTCCAGCATGAGGGTTATTTAATTAATAAAAGAAATACACACTGAGATCATCATCATGTCTAGGCAGCTAAAACTCGAACTTGGCTAAACATATTATGTCTCCTGTCTACATTGTCTTCTGTCCTGTAACAGATGATGTGCAACTGCTGTTGTCCAACAGCTAATATTTAGAAATAGAAACTCAAAGCATGTCAAATTAAGAATGAATTTCTATTTCTTACAAAATAAGAAAGAACCTTGAAAAGACTATCTTATCAAGAATATTTTTTCATTGTATAGGATTCTTGAGTTGAGCTATATGATTCAACGAAGATTAAAGAAATGCTTTATGTTTCATTAAACGTTCTTCAGAGCAGTGTATTTGCTAGTCTAGATATCACCCCTTATCAGCTTAAAGTGAGCCCTATAAGGTTCTTTGTGAAACTGGAAAAGGTTCTCCTGACATAATTCTTAAGAACCTTACTTTGGTTCCTTAAAGCATTAACTAAGGGTTTTTTAGAGAACTTATGATAACATGGTTCCTTGGCACATGATGCTGCTGTGAAGAACCATTTCTGGACTCTTTAAAGAAAAAATAAATTGACTGTTCTCTAAAGAGCTTGAGAGTAAAAACTTTCTTTGGGCAACTTAAAAGGGATCTCCTATGTCATCAGGCTGAAAACCCCTCTTTGATTCTAATTGGAACCTTTATTTTTAAGAGTGATGTGTAGGCTACTTGAAGAAGTCATGTCATCGTCAAGGCTTACATTTTCAGTGGAATAATTCTTTGCTCCAACGTCCAATTGTAACTCAATCACTGATTACAATAAGAAATCTGTCTACTGCACTGCTGTCCCTCCAAGTACTCTGACTTTGATTCTTTTTTTTTGTAACATTTCAATATAAAGATGGCTTTTAACATCATGTCTATTCATGTTTGCAGCGCCACCGCAATAGGTCAGTAATTAAAGTAAATTATAGGCAAAGGTGACTGAGCTAATGTACAGTCAATAATTTCGTTGTTCAGAAGTTCAAATGTGACGCATTTGTTCATGTACTTGCTTTTTACTATGGACTTTTACAGTGACAAGGTTTGAAAAGAATAATTATGAGGTATGAAAGATACATTTTATAGATAAAAGACCCAAAAGGTCTCTGACAGTGTTTTATTTTTTTTTCCCTCCAGAACAAGCAGCTCATTGGTGTTTTTTTTTTCCTTTTAATGTCAAGCTCATTTGCAAGTGGTATGATTTGCGTGTGTGGAGAGGTGGCCTCGGCCTAACCTTTGCAACCTCAGTCTGCATGTTAATTACTGTCAAGTGAGGAGAAAACACATCACAAAAAAGCACAGGTAGAGACAAAAATACAAGCTCTGAAACAGCAAGGCACAAAAAGGTCATTCTTATTCTCTTGTAATATATATCAAAGTATAATAAAATTGCAGTGGATGCATGCAAATGAAAAATGTAATCAAATGGAAAATTTATCAAAATGAACAAGAGGTCCGGAGAGGCGCATGGCAGCCTTGCGCTGGCTTTTATTCACTTACATTTCATTAAACTGAAACTCTACCAAAAAGAACTGGAAAAAAATAAGAAGAAAAAATTTGACAGAACACATTTCTCAAAGGAAATTAAGGGGCAGCAAAATGGGTCCAAACTAAAGGATGAGTCATTCAAGCTCCGCTATGGTCAAGGCAGCAGGATTCGTTTTTATAGTATAATAGAAGAACTTGAGTTTTAATTAAATACTTCACTCTAGGAAGTGGTTGAGTGTCAGTGCACAAACCCCAGAAGGTTTTTATTTGACAGCATTTCATACCATCCCAGACATCAAGACTGAACTCATCATGTACTCAAAGGTCTGAAACGCTCAAAGTCTTGCTTTAAAAGGAGCACAATGATTCATAACATGTCTAAATTATTCAGAGCTAATGAGCATAAAGGCACAAAGCCTGCAAATGATAGTTTTCTCTGAACATTTAGTCATGGATCTGTAGTGCTGAAAGGCTGAATGTTCTTCTAAAGTGATGCTGGCTTTTACTTTAGACAAAAAAAAAACAGGCTTAAGACATATTCCACATTAAGAAGGGACTAAAAAAGAAGTATCAGGCCCTTTGGACTACAGAACTGTTTAGAAGAGTTTAGAATTCTATCTCATTTAACAGACATAATTCAACTCATCAGCTAGGGATTTACACTCAGCAAGTACAAAGATTATGCACATATTTATTTGAAGGTGGTTATACATATTCAGAATCGGGTTACACATAATAGTGGATTTTCCACAAGCATCACAATCAATATCTAATAAGAGTCTATTACCAATAAAGGCTACTGCTGCATGGATAGTCCTAGTTAGATGTCCTAGTCCTAGCAATTATCATATAAATCACTGCAAATTTGGCTTAATTAAATTTTAAGGATTCCACACTCATTATTCGTTGTTATTTGTAATTAATAATGCACACAATTGTATAGGGTGTCGTTGTGTGCTATAGAATTAATATATCTCATCACTGAAACTAAAGGGCTGAAAAACCTGTTCTAGCATGACAATACCCCTCTGCACAAAGTGAACACCATGAAGACATGGTTTGCCAAGGTTGCAGTGGAAGCGCTCGAGTGTCCTACACAGAACCCTGACCTCAAGCCCACTGAACACCTTTAGGATGAACTGGTATGCCAAATGCATCCCAGGCCGACACACTGCCTGACTCCAATAATGCTCTTGTGACTAAATGAGCACAAATCCTCATAGCCACACTTCAAAATCTGGTGGAAAGCCTTCCCAATAGAGTGGAGTTTATTATAACTGCAAAAGGGGGACTAAATCTCTAATGAGATGCTCAACAAGCACATGTGATGGTCAGGTGCCCACATACTTTTGGCTAGAGGTGGATAGAGCAGGCAAAAATTTTACTCAAGTACAAATAAAAGTATTTATAAAAAATAATTAATCAAGTAACAGTAAAAGTAATGAATTGATAATGATTAAAATGAAGGGAAAATCCAGAATCTCAGACTAGAGAGAGAATTGTAAGTCAAAAAGTGCACCGCTGTAAAGAAAAATGGTGCGTGGTTTTTAAAAACACAAAATAAGAACATTGCGAAATGGAATGCAGCACAATAATAGTTTTATCTCGATTATTTTGTTTTCATAATCATCAGAGGCCATATTGAAAAAATCGAAATTGAAAAATTCGTTTAATCGCACACCCCTAGTATAAAGAGAGTGGGTGTTTGTGTGTTAGTATGTTTGTGTTTGTGCGTGTGTGCGTGTGTGTGCGCACGTGTGGGTGTCTTGCCTCCGTCAACACGTTCACTTCTTCCCCCATTCTCCCGTTATCTTCTGGACTAAGACCGCTACAAAAGCAAGTGGTTGTTGCATCTACGTTCAGACCACTGCAGCTTAACGCGAGAATTGTGGTACACTGATATGCACTAATGATTAAAACTATATATATTCAGTAACATTTAACAGTAATGGAGGAATGCCACCAAATGTAGTAAAGTAAAAGTACATTTCTGTGATTAAAAATTAACTTGAGTAAGAGTTAAAAGTACTTTTTTATTCCAAAAAGTTACTCAAATAAATGTAATGAAGTAAATATATAGCATGTTACTACCCACCTCTGCCTTTGGCCATATACTGTACTAAATTGAGGTCATGAAATCGTAATGTGTGCACAGCATGTAGGCTAGTTTCTCGCACTATATATTTCATAATGCTATTTTGTGCAAATTATATTTTCCAAGTAGTGCTTAATTCTGTGGTTATGTCTAAGGTCTGAATATGAAGTGTGCAATTTCTCTATGTGCTCATAAGTCAACTCTTTATAACACACGTAATGACCAGCTTTAAGGATTGGAGCTTGAACACCACTGGACTATATAAGTGGAACATAAAAGTGGAATTAGATTGTGCATATTTGAAGGACTACTCAATTCAGTGCTATTGGTTAGTATTTGTTTAAGTCATCATCATTAATGATTTTGCTTTCACTTTTCAGTGATTTTTATTTATTTTTTGTCTTTTCAGTGCTTAATGGTAAATCATTATGCACAATATAACATTGACATGAATGAACATTGTAAAAAATATAATAATAATTTCAGGTTGTATTCAATATTTTTTATTAAATATGAAATATGTAATACATCAAATTCTTGTATTCCTTGTTGCCAGCACATGAACTGACAGACTGATCCTTGAGAGGTCATTTCTTTTTGTAGTTTTATATTTGTTATATATTTTAAGAGAACAGGTTTCTCAGAAACTGCCATTTTGTACTCATTACTGTAATACTACAGTATTATTCTAATGAAATAAATATTGAAAATAATGCTATAAAAATTCCTCTTTGGCCTAACACCTGATACTGACTCGATTAGAATTATGTGTATATGCTCAGTCACACAGTGTAACAACTATGTGTTTTTGATTTTTTTAAATTGAATGAATAAAGACAAAACCTTGTTCAGGGATTGTTTGTTTTCCCTCCCCCCAGAAGTGTTGTAATGAAAACAGTTCTTGGTAGGTGAGTCAGATTCTCAGAATCACCCTGTGTCTTTTACCTCAGTGATATTGATGACGGTGGTGTTGAGCTCCTTGAAGCCGAGCCACCAGCGGATATGAACCGGTGGATTACTGGAGGACGTGGAGCAGCACACATTCACCTCTGCTCCCTCTATGGCTTCAGATGAGCCACTTAGTTTCACATTAGAGGGCTCAACTGATAGATTGAGAACAACAGAGGGAAAAAAGACAGATAGTGCAAGTCAGTGTTGCATCTGAGAAGAAAAAGATCTCAAGTGTACTTAGTATTTTGAGTGAGTAAATTCATCCATATACTTTGTACAACTGTAACTCATTTCTATAATAACTTATACATGTTTCAACCAGCCCAAGAGAACCCATGTCACACCCCTCTCCATCTCCGTCCACTGGCTTTCTGTAGCCATCCGCATCAAATTCAAGGTCTTGATGCTCACCTACAAGACCTTGTCTGGAACAGCAACCTCCTACCTCAACTCGCAAAGCTTACATTCCCTCAGGCAATCTGCGATCAATCAACGACCGACACTAAGTAGTACCTACTCCCTTTCAAGAACCTTCACACTAACTGTTCCTCAGAATCTCTCACCATCTTCAAAAAACAGCTAAACCCACCTCTTCCATGAGCACTTAACTAATTCATAAAAATAATTTAAAATACTCTGGCACTTACACCTCTACTCTGAACACTTTGCTTCTTCTGGAACTCAATTAAAGGATCTTGTATGGTAGCACTACTTGTATTGTTCTCTGCTTGATATATCACTTTGCTTGTATTTCCTAATTTGTAAGTTGCTTTGGAGAAAAGCATCTGCTAAATGAATAAATGTAAATGTAAACGTAATGCTTACTAGGCGGCAAAAAACGTCTAATAGCCTGGGAAATGCAAATTCTAACATTCTATGTTATTATTGACTATTTAATACTTCATATCATTAAACATTGTTGCCATACAGCAACAATTTACCAAACTACCCCCTAAAAATATTATCAGTTTTCTAGATATTTTATTACTAACTAATTCAAGTAATAAAAATCCATTTAAAAAATCATGTAAATATAATAATTCATGCAGTAGCGGGATAAGCATCATCCATTTCATTTTCTTTAATCTAATTTATCCGAGGGAAAGATACAGTAAGTCACAGAATGTATACAGGAGCCTCATCATCGCTCGTGATGCAACTGATCACTGTTCACTATTAATGTGGTACTGAAATAATCACTGACTAATTCAGTGAGTTGCATTCTATTGGCTAAACTAGAATTTAACCTCTGTTCATGACCATCTACACTGTAAACAGCTGGTCACCTTAATACTGTTTACATGCTGCAACTATTTATGTCCATTTCGCTATGGAAATTAACCAACAACTTGCTAAAAACACATTGTTCACTGCATGAAATCACAATTAACCAGGAGGCTAGCAAATAAAATACTGAATTTATTAAATTGCATCCTGATCTATCTAAGATGTTATTTGCATGTTTAGATGTTAGTTAATTTAAAAAAATAATAATAATTCTGCATACGCAGATTAAAAAAAGACCAAAACCTGAATTTTAGTTAACAGGGCCTAAATAACAATTGTGTGGCCCTCACCAATTTCTATAAACAAACAAATAACCTCAACAGATTTTAAATTGTAGTCATTCTTTTTCCAAAAAGAAAACCAACATTCAGAAACACTAGCAACAATAACTTGAAGTGAACATAGTAGGAGTTTATCAGTCTCTCACATCATTTTGGAGAACTTTTGACCCACACTTTTTTACAAAAATCTTCCTGAACCAGTTACTTCACAGTTCATGACATTTAATTAGTATTTAGATGCTCATGAACTCCAGTATTGGCTACAACATACTGTAACTTTTTAACAAGAATTCAATTAGTTGTAAACCACAGTCTTTTTCTCTACTAATTGATTCTTCCCCCTACGCATCACTTACAACTTCACAGACTTTTACAAATCAGACTGCTACAATTAAAAGGTGCACTAATTAAAACAGTCTCTGGAGGCAACCCAAATGTCTGCGTCGGCATGATTTCCTTTTTCTTTCCTTTTCACAAATTTGATGAAGCAGTTTAAAAGCCACTGCGGAAACAATAACAATTACTCGCATTTAATGTTCACCCCAGGATTGAGACAATTACTTGATGAAACGTGAGCATTAAAGAACAGTAGATTAATTAAGATGGCAGGGAATGCAAAATCTTAAGAAAATGTTTAATGACACCAAACTTTGGTGTTAAACATCCAGCTTAGTTTCCAAGGAAAAATAAAGAGACAGAAATCTAATAAAATATCAGGGATGAGTTTCCAAAAGCATCACAGCACAAAGTGCATTGTTAAATGATGAATCAAGAATTACATTAAACATTGATACACTGATGCAATTTGGAGAATTGGGATTGTTCCCCCTTCTGCATACAGAATGTACAGATCTGCTTTTCTTAGTTATAGAATGATTATAGTAAGCTATAATTGCAAGGTCAGCCTTCGCCTGCTAGTGTGATTTTACTCAACAGGTTGCACAGATCCAAATAAACATGTGGTGCACGTGGTCGAGGTCAAATCTGTATGCTGTTCCACCGATCACTCTGCTGCATTTAGCACCTTATTGGCCAGCTCGAATATGGTTCTCAGAGATAATATCCCTGCTAGACGGCACTCCTTGGGAGATTCCTGTAGACATCTGCTGTTTCAGGCTGGAGGGTTGATTTATCCCCCTTGGCCGGAACTATTGAAATTGTGGGTCTGGCCCCTGAGGGGCACCAGCTCATAGATTTTGGTCTCACAAATGAGGTTGTAGAGACCATGGTGAACACTATAGCACCATCCACAAAGGAATTGTATGCGCTCAAGTGGTGACTTTGTGTATCATAGTGTGAGGAATGTCAGCTAGACCCAGTGAGCTGCACAGCAGCAACAGTCCTTGAGTTCTTACAAGGATGTTTCTCAGCAGGGTTGGCTCTTTTTACAGTCAGGGTCTACAGGGCTGCCATTTCGTCCACCCATGCTTCTAGTGATGGAGCCTCTGTGGGGCAACTTTATTTAACTTTGAGGTTTATGCATGGTGTCCTGTGGCTGAGGCCCATCTGCAGACCATGCAAACCATCCTGGAACAATTTGAGCACTTAGTGCCAGCCTCAGAGTAGCTTCTAACTCTAAAGGTAGCTCTTCTGTTGGCCCTGACACCTCGCAATTGAGTAGGAGATCTACAAGCTCTCTCTGTTGCCCCTTCCTGCCTTGACTTTGCCCTGTTATTAATCAAGGCCTTCATATATCCTAGGCCGGATTATATTCCTAAAGAGCCTGCCTCTGCTTACCAGCCAGTAATGTTGCAGGCTTTCTGCCTTCCTCTGATCCTCACACCGGAACAAGATAAATTTCACCTACTGTGTCCACTAAGGGCTCTCTGTACTTACGTCCACCGCTCCGGCCAGTGGGGTACGTCGGAGCAACTGCTGGTCTACTTTGGCAGCGACAGTAGGGGTGATGCTGTGTCGAAGCAGTCTAATTGGATAGTGATAGCAATCTATCGCTTATGAGACGTGCAGTTTCACTACACCTCTGGACATAAGGGTTCATTCCACTTGGGGGGTCACCTCCTCAAAGCATTTGTCAAAAGGTGTACCCTTACAGGATGTATGTGCTGCGGTGGGGTGGTCTAACCTGGATTGGTCTAACCTGGATATACATTCAACCCCTTTTGGGCATGCCTGTGAAATGTGCCTTTGCTTCAGATAATAAAGGCTGAAGGCATGGTTCACAGGTGCTGCTTTTATATCATGCGACGCGCTTAATTGATCATGGGAGGCCTATAAATAGGCATGATGTTACACAAGCTTCAGATACTGGTCACGTGCGAGGGCACGTCACACAGCATAAAGCTCACACAATGTCTTGTTCCCTTCTCAGGGAACAGGGTTAGGTAACCCAGACGTTTTTAATAATAAAGCTGATAATAAATGAAATTAAGAATCATCTGTAACCTAATTACATTTTCTTGATAATGCCAATCAGTTCATTTGTTTTGTAAATAATGTCATCAGATCAAGACTGACATAATGCTGCACTTTTTGGCTCTTTAGACACAGAGAACAAAAAGGGCAGAATGAAATAAAGGTCATAAGGACTGAAGATGAAGCCTGGTGACTCACAGAGGACAGAGAGGGTGCGAGTGATGGTCAAAGGAGATCGGGACACCTGATTAACACTCTCACAGCGCAGCACAGCTTTATTGTCTTCTGGCTTCACCTTCATCACCAAAGTACTGCTGGCCTTAAGGGAGTCAGTGTCCATTTCCCAGATAGTAGACAACACCTCATCATTCTGAGAGAGAGAGAGAGAGAGAGAGAGAGAGAGAGAGAATGAAATTATTATTTAACATGATGATGATGATGATTATTGCTATTATTATTGTCGTTGTTATTATCCCTTCAAATGACATTCTTTGATATTTCTAACTAATAACACGTTACTAACAGTTTTTTTATCCCTGTGATGCTTTTTTAGACCTGGAACAGTCTACTGAATAAAATTGAATTGGAGTGGAGTTTTTATTGAGAGATAAAGAATCATCATAAGAGACAGCAAGATAGAGAAAGAGAGAGGAAAGGTAAGAACAGGGACAAAGCATTGAAAGAGAGATTAAAAAAGAAATGGGGCAGGACAGGATGAGACACAGATAGAGATGTGAGAGAATGAGAAAGAGGGGATAGTGTGAAAGGCAGAGAGATATATCTCTCTGAGAGAGAGAGATAGAGTGAGAGAAAAAGGAAGATATAACGAGAGTGTGAAATATAAAGAAAGAAAAATAGTCTGACAGAAAAACAGAGAGAGAAAGGTAGATAACTGGTGACTCAAGTGAGAGGGGACAGTGATTGAGAGATAAAGAACACAAGAAAGAAAGAAAGAAAGAAAGAAAGAGAAATAAATAAAGAAACAAAATGTTAGAATGAAAAGGGAAAAGCAGAACGGAGAGTGCAAAAGAAACCCTTAGAGCAAGACAAACAAATACAAAGAGAAAAGTGAGGCAACTAAAATAGCTAGAGAATTTATGAACATCTTCCATATGGTGTTTGTCGAGTCATTTGACATTACTGACATACTGAAGAGTCTGATTAACTCACATAGCTTGATATTAGCCATACAAAAAAAATGCTAAATGCTGTCTGTCAGCTAGCTACATTTAACTTCTGTCAAATGATTTGTTGATTAAGCAAAACAAATGTCAAAATGTGAGCTTTGAAACAGACAACTAACTTCCAGATGTATGTAAATGTATTCTTCCATGATGAGTAAGCTGGCTAACATAGTGTAATAAATAGCTAATAAATGCTATTTAAAATGTCTAGCCATATAACTTCTGGCAAATCTAACTGATGAGTGTTGTTCTTGTATAGCAGATTTATAGAGAATGACTAATGCTTTGTTGGTGCATTCTTGTACTGTACCTCACTAAATGCCAAGTGTATATCTAAATTATGAGAAAAATTATGAGATGTAAACTCGTAATTGTGAGAAATAAAGTCAAAATTATGAGATGTGAACTCGCAGTTGTGAGAAAAAAATGTCAGAGTCGAAAGAAGTTAACTCAAAATTTGCGAGAATTAAAGTCATAATTGTAAGGTGTGTACTCGTAATTTGGGAGCAAAAAAAAGTCAGTGAGATTTAAACTCAACTGTAGGAAATAAAGTTGCAATTACATATAT
>JAOUWY010000076.1:26593444-26606515 GCA_025728095.1 Prietella phreatophila | reverse complement strand
GCCAGTCCATCGCAGGGCACAATCACATACACACTCACACACCCATTCATACACTACGGACACTTTAGACACACCAAGATGGTAATGACAGATGCCACTCTCGGGCCTGGGCACGATCTTAGATGGCTGTCCAGCTAACATCTCTAACAACGTTAACAACGTCTAAAGTGGGATATAAATCACCTACAAATTGCGGGCCGTATTTCTAGCACTGAAGTACTTTCTTCCTCAGGGGATTGGAGGCTCCATCCACAAGTGGTGGAGTCTGTATTGGGGAGACTTGCATGGCTTTGTCATACTGGGCATGACTGTAAAGCGTGTGTATGCTTCAGATAATAGAGGCTGATGATGTGGTTTACAGGCACTGTTTTATAATCACGCATCGCACGAATTTCCACATAACTTGCCAATGGTAGGTATGATTTCCCACGAAACTCATGCAGTGTCTTGTTCCCTTCTCAGGGAGCAGGGTTACATGCATAACCCAAACCCCAGACGTTTTGTACTAATGCTGATATGTTTCTGATTTTTGCTGTTGTGTTTTGGCTTTGCTGTTTTATTTTTTAATTTGTGGTTATGTTTGTTTTTTGTTTTTTTGTTTTTTTGCTGTTTTTTTTAATTATTATTTGTTGTTGTGTTTTCAAATTTGCTGTTATGTTTTGTGGTTTTGCTCTTGTTTTTGAATTTGCTAATGTGATTTTGATTTTATTGATTCTTTATGATTTGCTGTTACATTTTCACTTTGTTATTATGTGTTTTGTTTTTGCCTTATTGGCCAACATAACATGTAGATTCGGACAAACTTCCATGCAACACTAAACACAAACACCAAAACAACAACCAGCCGTATTACTGCTGAAATTATACAGCAACTGATGGATGACTTTGAATCTAGCCCAAGACACTAGCAGTCGGTTTTTATATGAGGGTTTTCTCTTCATAGCCTCAGAATTGAAATATGTCTGTGGCTATGAGAATATCCATCAGTCCTGGCAGATAAAACTCTGCAGCGCTCTAATCTGTTTAGATCCATGCCTGCTGTGTCAATATGCTTTCCGCATGCTATCGAAGATGGCAGCACATGCTGCGACACCTGCACTGCTTACGCGCCCCACGTTTCCCTTCCATAATCATTTCTGACCTTGCCTCTCTCTCTGAGCATTTCAGAAAGGGGAAAGTTTGATTTGAAATTTGATTCGCCGATGCAACTTTCTGGTCAGCTGAGGGGAGAGGATGCAGACCGTGACCCTGTTAGGTGAATTTTAATGGCTTCTTTCATAACTCCCTCCAACGGCTCAGCACTCTCTGGCCTTAGCCTATTTGATGTGAAAGGCCCATGAAATCAACCGATGTCCAGGAAATGAACGCTTCACTCAGAGCCACTCCTGAGCTATGCAGATTGGAATACATATCAATACATGCTCAAAATTCCTGTTTTGCTTTGATTATATACAGTGCATGGTATTTCCATTTTCTTTGAGAGTGAGCTGGATGAAGTGAAGTGCTGTAAAATTCAAGAATTTCTGTTTGGGAACTAAGAATTTCCCTAAAATTATTGCTAGTGTATTGAACCAAATAAAGCAAAAGTAACATATGTATATGTGAAAAGCTTGCGTTGACTTAGGACACAATGGGAACAAAGGAAGTTAATTTATACCAATAAACTGCATAAATAAATATATGCAAACTTGATAACAACCACAAAAACAATGTACAAAATGATTCATTCACACAAATGAATATATTCCTAGGACATAAGATAACATCTTTAACACGAGCAAAATAGTATATCTTGTCCATTTGGTGTGTTTGCAATTTGGAGGACTTCCTCATAAGGTACAAAATACTGCATGGAATCAGTGGAAGTATAGAACCCTCCAGCAATATTTGTGCCCTTGGTAAACATGAACAAAGAAGGTTGTGAAAAACATTTTGATATGTTGTTTAAAAAAAAAAAATCACAGAAATTGCAAACACAACACAGGTTTATAAAAAATAATAATAAATCTTTGTGGGATATATGTGTGCAACAATTATTGTCACCCCTATGAATTCATATGAGAAAAAATATATTTGAGGTATATTCCCATTGATATTATTATTATTTTTTTTTATTATTATTTTTTTTTTTTTAAGTACACCTGGGTAACTAGGAACATTGTTCAACCATGACTTCCTGTTTCACAGGGGTAAAATATGAGGTAACACAAAGGTCAAATTCCCTTAGTCATTCATAACAATGGGTAAGACCAAGGAATATAGATAGTGATGTGCAGCAAAAGTTTGTTGAGTTTCACAAAATGGGAAGTGACTATAAGAATATAGCAAATGCATTTACAACGTCAGGGCAATAATTAAGAAGTTCCAGTCAACTGAAAATGTTATGAATCAACCTGAAAGAGCATGTGTGTCTATATTGTCTCAGCACATTGTCAAGCGGATGATTTGAGTGGCCAAAAAATCTCCAAGGATCACAGCTGGAGAACTACAGAAGTTAGTTGTGTCTTTGGAGTCAGAAAGTCTCCACAACTACAATCTGAAATCAACTACATCACCACAAGTCGGTTGGAAGAAAAAAGCCTCTACTCTCATCCAAAAACAAACTTTACCAGACATTACTGGAACTTCAAATGGGATCGGGTTCTATGGTCAGATGAAACCAAAATAGAGCTTTTTGGCAATAAATGCCAAAAGTGGTTTTGGAGCACACAGAGAGGTACCCATATGGAAAAGTACCTCATTCCCACGGTTAAATATGGTGATGGTTCTAATGTTTTGGGGTTGTTTTTCTACCAGGGGACCTTCACATTTTGTAAGGATACATGGCATCATAGACTCTTATCAAATATCAACAGATATAAAATGAACACCTGACTGCCTGAACTTCCAGCAAGACAATGATCCAAAACATACATCAACATAAAAATGGTTTACTGACCACAAAATCAAGGTCCTGCCATGGCCATCCCACTCCCCTGACTTAAAACACAAAGAAATCCTCTGGGGTGAACCGAAGAGGAGAGGCCACCAGTATGGTCTCAGATTCATTGGGATGTATTCTCAAACCTCATCAGGCATTATAGTTAAAGAGTCAGAGCTGTTATCCTACATTTAACAACATATATTTAACAAAAATATTTGGGGGATAAACCTGTGTTTTAACAAAAGATCAAAAGGTGAAACAATAAAGACAGTTTTAAAATGTATTCTTTGCTCATATTTACCAAGGGTGCCAATGTTAGTAGAGGACAATGTAGATTAATTTAGAATGATATTCACTTTTGAGAGCAGTTGCATTCATGACTTATTATGACTGAAGTGCAGGTATTAAATCCCTTTTTGACAGGTAAATGCAAAATAAAAGCTTTAGTAAAAATATGAATAATCAGTAAGTATCTCAAAATAAGGAAATTCCATACCATACACATTTTCAACATGACGTCATTCCCACAAATACTCTTTACTTAGTCTATAAATTGCCCACTTTGAAATAGATACAGTAAATTCATCATAAAGATACAGTAAGTACACTTCCAACAAAGTAAATGTAAAGGTGAGTGCCTTGCAAAAATATAATTTCTCCTTTATGTTATACATTATTGTTGCTTTTAACCCTAAGACTTATTGAATGCTTGTGCATGTATTATGAAGACATAATGTAGGTAACCTTCAAAAAAGTGTTACCAGACCTAGTTTTATATGAATAGTATATAATCATTTTCATAAATGATGAAATAACAGCTCTTCTTAGACTTATAAGGACCACTTAGAATTGTACTGTAGAAAGACATGGTACAAGTACAAGGTTGAACCAAACATAACCGTCCTTGGTTTAAATCAAGAAAAGTTACTGTGCTTTCTTTTGCACTTTTCAATGTAGTCAATCATCAAGATTTTGCTTCAAGTCTTCCTACTTTTATAAACTTACCCCAACCCCCCACCTAACACACACCTGTTGCATGAGTAAACTCAGATCTGACAGAGAGAAAAGGAAACAACAAAGCGATGATGATAGAGGCCTTCTTTCAGTTTCACATCACCTCACTCTGACTGAGTCTTCTGAGAGATACAGAGAGAAACACTGTTCCCAGAGAAGAAAGAAAGGAAGTGAAGATTTGCATGAGAGTGAGTAGAGCTCACCTTTATTTGACGTGGTGCGACTCGTTACTCATCGCTTGGTGTAAAGAGTACTCTCCGACTGTGATGGTGAAGACACTTTGAGTCTACAACGTTCAAACCCTTTCTTCCTGACAGCTCCAAAATGACACGGGGGAGGCAAGGAAAGAGGGAGGGATGTGAAAGGGGGAGGAAAAGAAATTACAAGAAAAGTGCTGATGTTAACAAAAAGATCAAGAAGCCACCGGAACACAATGCTGCAGCTCTTCGCAGGTCATTGCCCTCCCCTGCTTTTAATGGTATGTCTTTTTACAGTCTCTGTTTGGTGTGATTGTGTGATTTTCTTTTTCTGTATCTTGCTGTGATCTATTAACATTTTCTTTACTGTTTGGATGAACAGGTTTGCTTGGTTTACAGATTAAATTTCAGTCATTTGGAAGACTCTTTTATTCTAAAATGTTAGGCAGAATCCAAAAAGAAACGCAAAGAACTGAGCAGTTGTAGGTTAATGGCCTTCCTCAAGGCCCCAACAGTGCTGGCTAAGACATCAGATTCTCATCTGAATACTAAATGACTCGGTTTGAGCATAAAGCACACTGCTTAGGCTAGAGGAACCATTTTCATACTTTAAAGTGGTGGTGCACTTAGATACACTATACAGGCAAACGTTTTAGGCACATACAAAGAAATGCTGTAGAGCAAAGATGCCTTGTGAAAGGAAATGTTTGTACATTTAAGACAAAATACACTTAAAGAGCAGTAAACAGTAGTAAATTAAACAAAGTCAATATTTGAATGGATAAAAAAATTATTAATTAATTAAAATAGTGTTCCCCGATACAATTTGTGCAGTTTTATAAGGAAATTAGGTGGTAAGTTTTCTGCTAGAAGACTACTGTTTGGGAATCTAAAATGTTTTTGTGCTTTTTTTCCCTCACTGTAGGTGTAAATTGAAAATGTGAGTCTTTAGCTGTTTTTTGAAGTAAGTGACAGATTCTGCTGTCCGGATGGAGGTTGGAAGTTCATTCCACCACGGAGGAACAGTTAGTCTGAAGATTCTTGAAAGGGACCTTGAGCCACGCTGAGTAGCTCTTGCATGTTCTCCACATGTCCACATGGGTTTCCTTCATGTTTCCTAGTTTAATCCCATTCCAGTAGGTGCATTGTGAGAGTGTGTGCATATTAATGTGCATTGAGATAAACTGGCTTCCCATCCAGGATGTATTCCTGGTCCACTGGTGCCCTGACCAGCAAAAGCACTTACTGAAGATGAATGACAAATATTTGTTATTTTTGCCTTTGATATTTACTTATTCACAGATTACAGTTCAGGCAGTTTGTATTCAGTGGCTCGTGGTTAAGTGTGCTATTTGAGGACACAACAGCGCCACTCAGGCAACCCTGACATTTAAACACATCTTCCTAGTCATAAACACATGGAACAGAAACAAGGAGATTTTGTTAATGCATTAAGGCTTCTCAAGCATTCTTTGTACTGGCACTCAGGTGGTAGAATGAACTTCCTCTGGCTCTCACAATACAAACACTGAAGATTTACCTCTTCACCTAGCACTTAAATGAGCACTTTAAAAACACTCTACTTCTACTATTTTAATAGTTTATTGAATTAACTTTATTCTAACAATCTGCGCTAATCTTGATAGTATAGCTTGATAACGTCATCTTCAAAATGCTGTCAATGTATAGAATTTTGAACACAGAACCACTGATAATAAATGCCATTTTGACAATACATATCTTGCTAGTTTTGCAAAACCAATAACTGGTGCAGTACTTATTGTATTTTTCCCATTTTCTCTACTCTGCAAAGCTCCCTCACAAGTCTCACAAGTGCAACAGTCAAGGCACATGAGGTGAAGTCTGTAACAAAGAGCTCGAGACAAACAAGTGATGCTTTAGTGGTTTTTAATAAAATACTCAGGATAAAACTGTTTACAAGAAGCAGGTGAGCATGAACATGAACAAAACAAGAACATAACACTAGAAATCAAAGTCTTTAAACTAGAACGTGGCAGACAAGGAGAATCTTATCATTTTGAACAATGACTGAATTTGAATTAGATGAATGATTAACATATTATTTAAACACAAAATACATGAGACAAATAACACAACGTACCTGACTTACTGGGAATGTGTGCAGAGTGAGTATTTAAAGAGTCCTTAACTGATTGCGAATGGGCTGCAAATGTTAATATTCAGGCAAGCAAGACAGGGTGCCAGTCACCTGCACCCAGAACAAGGGTGAAGCAGTTGTAGAGGCATGCTGGCAAATGGAGTTAAGGCCCTTTCACACTGAGCGTGACATGATAAAGCAAAGCGAAATGTTGATGAACAATGCTTTCACACTGAATGCGAAATGATTGATTGCCTTCAGCTAATTCATGCCTGCATGATAGGAGACGCTGACCGAGAATGCAGTTTATGCCTGCACACTAGGTGGCGCAACCCACTATTCAGCTGAACAGCCTATGTCTTTGACTACTGAGAAGAAGAATCACTTTAATGTTGGTGCATAGCACCGTAAGGCACAGAAACTGTTAAGAATCATAGAAAAAAAATTGTAACCTCTGTGACTTTTATCAAAAAATTCTTTGTTCTCAGACACCAATGATAACAAGAACTTAACATACAGTCTCTTCTCTCTTCCGGAATACATTTCTTTGGTGTTTACACTGGTTTTTAAAACCGCTTTCTATGCTATAGTGCCACCAATCCTGCCCTTTTGTGCAACAGCAGCTCTCCAGATGATCTAAAGATCAAATATAATTGGATGGCAAATTTCATCATAGCAATGGGGAAAAAAATCGACACACTGGTTTCTTTGTTGCACCACGATGGATTGGGCCAGGTGTAAGGATCTGTTGTTTCAATTCAAGGCCATCATTGTGTCATACATTCACTTCGCTTAATCATACTCAGTGTCAAAGGCCCTTTAAAAGAGACCCTGTCCTAGGAGCCAAACCTGAGGTGATGAAATTACAAATGGATTTTTGACCTTGCTTTCATGGTGCTGGGTCATTAGTGCAGCATCAATGGAGGTAGGGTTTGGAACTGGAATTATCCTGAGCCCAGTGATTTACTGTCCTTGGATGCAGACCGGAGGAGAGCATTCCTGCAACAGGCATAGTAACATCCTCCCAGCTCACTTGCTGTTTCCAAGTACTGTGGAGTTCAGGTCTATGCATTGGTGTCCAGAGCCCTGACAGTACAAACACAAGCTCTCAGAAATCATCCTTTGGTCCTGTTAATGTCCCTGTGTTCATAGGGTTTCTTCTCTCATAACCTGTACTGACTAGACAGGCTCTACACTTGAACAAGCTATCCAGTCTGATCAAGAGGGTAATCAGCATTCTGTAAGAGCACAGGACAAACAAGAGATGCTTTAGTGGGTTTTAATAAAATCCTTCAACAAACACGATAAGACTTTACAAGAAGTGGGTGACCATGAACATGAGCAAAATAAGAATATGATGTAACACTAGAAATCATGGTCTTTAAACTAGAAAGTGGCAGGCAAAGAGAATACCAACATGAACTTTGAATGAACTTGATCTAGAGGAATAACTAATGTTATTTAAACATAAACAAACAATCCAAAGTACATGACCTAGAAATTCTGGGAGCATGTTGGAAGAACAAATAACAAGAGCACATATAGATTTCAATGCAGAGGTATTCTATTTCTTAATTGATTGTGAAAAAGCTGACATTAATATTCAGGCAAGACAGAGCACATGGGACTTGGATTTCGATCATCACATACAGTAGTAGCAGAAATGCAGAAATGCAGTGATGTGTGAATTTTGGCTCTGACAGTTCCTCAACCTCAGCTACATCACTCAAGTCTATAATTGATCTCCCAAAAGTATAAACAAACTAGAAGCCTAAATTAAGCCACTTCAACCCTGACAAGGCTGTTACTAAAGATG
Source organism: Prietella phreatophila (assembly GCA_025728095.1). Lineage (NCBI taxonomy): Eukaryota > Metazoa > Chordata > Actinopteri > Siluriformes > Ictaluridae > Prietella > Prietella phreatophila. The sequence continues at coordinate 26,598,446 of JAOUWY010000076.1, read as the reverse complement.
AACACTGGAAATGCATTGTGCTCATGTTAATGAGAGTGGTTATGTTATACAGTACACTGTTTAGATATTTGCAAAAAATAGGGCCAAAATCATATAGCAAGCATGCTGTCGGTAACACTAGTGTATCAAAGTCAGTAATTAATGCTTCTGTAATAACAGTGTATGACAGTGATACATGTAGATAAAACTGTGGTTCAAAATTGGATAACAAGTTATTATGGGACTTGAAATCTGCATGTGGCTTTCTGTGTATTGTCAAAAGTACTATAGAAATAAATTTTGAATTCCTGACACTTCATATTTGTGCTACTTGAAAACAAATCTTTCTGAAATGGAAACCCACTGTTGTAGCGTTCACTGTAAAACTGAAAAATATAAAGTGTACAAACAGTATACAAGTATACACAGTTGAGGGTTAAGAGTCTTGTTCAAGGATCTAACAGTAGCAATTCCTGTAGCTCTGCTTATTTGAGCTGGCAATCTTTAAATCACAAGTACAAAGCCTTAACAGCTGAAGCAGTGAGACAAAATCAATTTTAGCTTTTAGCTTAGCTTAGAAACACTGTGTGACGGCCCCAGATCTCTACCACATTAACAGAGACAAATTCTCCAAACCCACTAGTTTCTAACATTTATGCTCATGCACAATAAACAGGATAGAGATGATTCACTTTATTTCATATATTTTATATAGCACCCCCAAGGCCCTTTCCCTCCAAGCATTCAAATTTTATTCAGAATTCATTTTCTGCAGTTGAATATTTGATTTTGCGTGGAGTACCCACAATTCTTTCCTTCTAGTGTCTCTCTTCTTGAGGACATGCTACAACCTGGAACAGTGCACTGAGACTTACATGTTGTGACTTGGGGGGGGGGGGGTTCAAAGTACGTTTTCCATTAAGGATATTTTCTGCTTTTGAATAAAGTACAATTCATTTAAACCATTTTAGAGAATCTCCTCTGTGGTGCCTCATGGGATATAATGAAAACTCCGAAAAGATACAGCTTACCAGGATTGTTTTGCTTATGAAAGGATATACATTATTTATTTCATGCATGTACAATAGTTTTATGACCACAATATGGTTACCATTCATACTCAATAATCGCATTTATAGTTATTATGTGTGATAACAGATGTGGCTAGTGTTGAGGTCAGTGCATAATTTCCCATTTTGTATGATCTCCAGAGTGTTGACTAAGCTAGACTGAATTCTTAGTGACTTCATATCCAATACAGTGCTTTGAAAAAGTATTTACCCCATCCTGATTTATTTTGTGGTTTGGTACATCTCATACTAAATAGTTTTAGATCTTCAAACAAAATACAATATGAAACAAAGGCAACTTGAGTAAACACATAATATAAGGACATTCTCCTTTAGGATTTTCTGGTAGAGAGCAGAATTGAAAGTTGCCCAGGCCCTGAAGCAGCAAAGCATCCCCATACCATCACACTTTCACCACCATGTGGACTAGGGATGATGATCATTTTATGGAAATTTGTGTTTGGTTTACACCAGATGTAACGGGACCCATGTCTTCCCAAAATTCAGACGAGCCTTAATGTTCTTCTGGGTTAGCAGTGGTTTTCACCTCACCACCCTTCCATGGATGCTATTTTACCCAGTGTCTTTCTGAAAGTGGAGTCATGAACAGTGACCTTTATTGATGCAAGAGAGGCCTGTAGGTCATTTGATGTTGTCCTTGGCTCTTTTGTGACTTCCTGGATGAGTCATTGCTGTGCTCTTGGAGGAATTTTGGAAGGTCAGCCACTTCTGGGAAGGTTTACTACTGTGCAGAGTTTTCCATTTGGAAATAAAGACTCTCACTGTGGACTCTATTGAGTCCCAGAACCTTTGAAATAGCTTAATAACTCTATTGAGTCCCAGAACCTTTGAAATAGCTTAATAACCCTTCCCAGACTGATGTATTTCAATCACCTTCATCTTCAACATATCTGGAATTTCTTCAAACTTTGGCATAGTGTGTTACTGGGTAAGACATTTTAACAACTTCATGCTGTTGAAAGTTATATTCAAGTGTTGATTTGATTGAACAGAGCTTGGTGTAATCAGTCCAGCTGAACCCCATTATCAATGCAGTTTCATAAATTTGGGGAATTAGTAACTACAGGGGCAAATACATTTTCACACATTCTAGGATGGTATTGGATAACTTTTTTTGCTCAATAAATAACATTACATAAAAACTATATTTTGTGTATACTCAAATTTTATTTAAATGTTTTTGTTTTACTTTAAGTTTTGTTTAAATTTCCAAAACAATGTAGTATGAGACACACAAAAACAGAAGAAATCAGGATGGGGCAAATACTTTATCACAGCACTGTATATATACCTCAGTACATACTGCTATATGATGTTTTTTTTTATACTTTTAGACTCCAGGCTCCCCCACAACCCTGTGTACAATAAGCAGTATGGAAAATGGATGGATGGACAGTGCATTGTAGGTAAAGATTATTAAATCAATGTCCGATTAACCAGTTAGCAGAAAATATGTGACATATTGTGTTTTTGTAGTTTATAAACACTATTTAAAGTATTGGCACCGTTGTCTTCATGTCGGTCTCTCTCCACCTTAAAAATCACCTTCCCATGCTCAGTAGTTCACTCTGTAATGGAGAAATATAGCTGTACAACACAGAAGCTATATACCTGTCTTTTATGCAAAGAAAGCAATGCTCATCACTACTCACCTCCACACAACCTCCAGAGAACTCGTACTACTTTCATAAGTAGAGTTATGTGACAGAAAACGGACAGAACCACTCAACCAGGATACAGACACTTCTGGGTTTAGATTTGTTACACAACTGTGTTGTGATGCACAATGGAAAATCACTATTATATTACATCAGCAAGAGAGGTAGAGTTCAGACAAAGTAAATTATACATTTGTAGAAGTTTTAAAAATAGAAATTAAAAACCTAAATTGGGCTTCTTACATTAGTGCAAAATTTCCACACCATTACATCACACACACGCACACACACACACACACACGCACACACACACACACACACACACACACACACACACACAAATGAGTGTTGCTGAGGCACAGACCTGAGTTTGTAAAATTTGGGCAGAAGGGACAGATGTGAAAGTCTGCCTGCTGTTGTTCAGTCATTAAGTACAGTAGCCTCAGGCTAGGTTTACATACACATACACACACAATGATTGCATGTCATTTGCATGGAGCTATACCTTTAAATAGTGCATAACAACAGCACTCACACACTGGCACACTGGTGAAGGGGGGGAAATTGTATGTTTTAAAGAAATTCATGAATTTGCAGGACTGGGAGATAAATAGAGGACATGTGTGAAAGGTTAAATGAAAAGATGTGAGAAAGAGACATAGGCTGAAGAATGGAACAAACAAAATTCACAGCCTGAGCGAAGCAAAAGCTGGAAAGTGAAAGAAATCAGCAAGAAAAAAGAGCAAGAGGTAAGCAGAATGAGAACGGGGAGTAAAGCAGAGAGAAAAGAGAAGAGACAGGTCTGCAGGAGAGCTAGTTTACAGAACAGAGAACACATGCACACAGACACACACACACAGACACACACAGGCATCAGGAGAGATGTAGGGAGGAGAAAATGGTCAAAGAAACCAATAAAGTCAGCAATAAAGCTCATAGCAGTGGGAGTGTGCACAGGTCCAAAAGCTATACTGTCGAATCCTTGTGCACACATGTATTCGCTCTCTCACACACGCGCGCAGTTACACACACACACACACAGACACACACACACATACACCTCAGTAAGTGAATGTTCTGACTCACACAAGTGTTCTCACACAACAATAAATATCCAATATTCCCTTTCATCTCATTTTCTGCTTCTCGATCTCTCTGTTCTTTACTTTCACACCAAGAGAAGAGACGCTTCATTAAGAAAAATGAAACAATTTGAAAAAGTTATTTGGAAGCAGGAGAGATAGCAATACAAAAACACACCTCAAACACATCTCATTCCTGTATAATGAAAAAGCACCCCAGTGAACCCAACATCCGTACTGAGCCAAGATCAAGCCTCATTCCAATCTGTGTGTATGCTGAATCCGTGATTTATGCCCTGCCCCTGTTCCCAGCTGCCAATTGCATCCTTCAGCTGTGCTATCTTTGCTGTTTGCTAATGCCTCCCTTCATGGCTCTACTTTCAGCTAATGCTCCATACAGGGCTGCTTTTTTAAGACCACTGCTATGCCAGACGGAGCAGCTTCACCTGTGTGTTGATGGTAAAGAGTCGAACCCTGAGGGCAAAAATCCAGCTTGTGTACTAAGTGAGCAGTACTGGTGTAGTTGTGTCCATGGATTTTTTTTTTTTCTCAACATTCTCCACAGATGCATTGCTATGAGTATAAGTTCTGCTTTGGTACTTCAAAAGGCATTCAATCATTAATTTCCAATATATCATCTGCTATATTATTCGAGCACCTACCAACGTTTAAATAGATATTTTGCCAAACAGCACATTGTGAGCCAACATAGGAGGGTTAAATCAAAAGCATGAAAGTCTAAAAAGGTCATTGGTTGTTGGTCCTTCAAAGCTCAACCAATGAATTTATAGTGAGGAGCATGCTGCAGGCTCTGCCTGAAGGCTTTCACACACTTCATAGAACATGCCCTTATCTGAAGTTCCTGCTTGGTGGCTCTGGGTGGATTTAGAAAAAAATATTTGCAATTATAGTCCAATATTTTCTGTCTTAAGGAAAAGCCCACCCTGGCCTGGGAACGCCTTGGGATCCCCCAGTCAGAGCTGGTTAATGTGGCTCAGGAAAGGGAAGTTTGGGGTCCCTGCTGGAGCTGCTACCTCCACGACCCGATTACGGATAAGCGGTTGAAGATGGATGGATGGATGGATGTCTACCATGAAACACATTAGATATGTTTAAGTTACACACACACACACACACACACACACACACACACACACACACACACACACACACACACACACACACACACACA
>JAOUWY010000076.1:26446911-26458632 GCA_025728095.1 Prietella phreatophila | reverse complement strand
AGTTTTTCCTCGCCACCGTCGCCACTCAGTGGCTCGCTCAGTTGGGATAAATTCTATTTATGTTTCTCTCTGTTTATTCTGTTTCTCTCTGTTTATTCTGTTGATATTTCTGTAAAGCTGCTTTGAGACAATGACTGTTGTAAAAAGCGCTATACAAATCAAATTGAATTGAATTGAACTGCGATCGGAGGAAATCGGATGGAAAAGAAACCGGAGCCGTGACTCGTTAGAAAGATACGATAAGATCGTAGGAGCGGAGAATTGAACCGCACTGACATGTAGAGACGATATCTGTTATAAAAGATTACAATACGCCGGAACACACGCAACGTTGGGCAGTCCTAACGACAGGAAAGATTTATTTATTACAGCGCCACAGATGAGACGTGAACACAGAGGAAGAACGTTCCTCGTCTTAGGTGAACTGATTTGTGGACTGCAAAGCAACCCAAACGCACACATTCGTACCCGTTCGAAGTGTTGCTCGACTGCTCACGTTACAGCGTGTGAGGGCACGCGCTCACATCGCCGTTCTTTCAGCTCGTATTTCTGCCTCTGGAAAGGTTACGCAGTCCTGAGCGAGCGAACACCCCTCCCTCCAGGAGCCATTCACAACTAATCCTTGACGGCTTTACCGCGCTTAAATAACCTGGCTTATTCATTACGCAGGAATCCCCGCCATCTTTGAGTTGATCGGCCAGGTAGGGGAGGGGCATGGTCGAATATTTGAATGACCGTGTTTGATTGGCATTGAGCCCACCGTTTAAAAATCCGACAAATCGCTGCCAAGAGTGGCAGCTTGGTGGTGCTGGGATTCGAACTCGCAACCTTCTGATCCGGCGCCTTAACGACAGAGCCACCTCTTTGCAACCAACCCCCATCACAACGTAGGCAGTGTGTGTAGTTGCACGGGCGGGAGAGAACGCTCAAGCATCACACAACGCAGCGTCCAAGACAGCGCTAAGGCTGAAGTTCGGTGACGTTTAGACGTCGCAGTCGTCCATGCGGCACGTCGCGCATCCGATCACTTAAGATTAAGTGAAGTCCCGGATGACTGGAAACCTGTACAGACTGTTGTGACTGGCGTTAGCGCGCTTTTGTGTGTACATGAGAACATTTTTTCCCTCCCGCTCCACATGCATGCTCGCACTTGCCTAAAGAGCGAACATCTTGTGCACAAAGCAAACACAACCCCGGGAGCTTAACCCTCGTGTTCGCTCGACTGCTTCGCGGGGCCTGCCGCTGCACGTTTCCATTTTATAACAATACAAGCGATTTTAAAACTCCCAATTCGCATTCTTTTCATCGAAGCAAAGCGGATGGGAAAGAGCGCCGAAATCTCTTTCCGCAATGGCAGGTGTGTGTATGTGTGTGTGAGAGCACAGGTGGGACTGAGGGAGCCGATAGCGTCCTCGTTTTGTTTCGGATTTACACACAGCGTTAGGAGAACACTTTATTTTATCCTTAAGGTCAGTTCACGTCGTTATGTTGGTACAGTTCGGTCATCACGTGTGGTTCGACACGGTTTGTGACCTGTCTCAAAATACACGTCAAAATCCACTTCCACTTTTTTACCCGATCAAGTCCCTTTCTTTTTCTGTTCACCTCAAGAGGCGGGCTCCGATTAGAGCGATCGGCAACAAATCTCGTTCCGAGCGGCGTAAGTCCTACACGGAACGCCGGATTGGACTCGCAATCGACTTCCTGTTTACACGTGTATGCGCGCATATTCCCAGGGTGCACAGAAAAGCTCGACCAAAACAGCTGTTTATTAGTAACAAGGCGGCGCTCCACATTAGACTTCTGTTTGTTTTTGCTCAGCACGTCACCTTTCCTCACAGCTCCGATCTCCTTCTGCGTATATAACGACAACGTGAGAAATACCGACAGCGTACGAGGTTTTACGGAAAAACTCGAAAAGAAACCAACAATTACGGAACTCGATCGTTGATCTTTTTTTTTTTTTTTATTCCTTTCCCTTTTTGGTCGCTATGTTCTATATAAACACGGCTGTTCTAAAAGTCAAGGGACTTTTAGAACGTTTACGATTTTCACGTGCGGATCTTTAAACGCTCGATCGATCGGTACCACGAAGCCGTGGTACATTCTAGGTTCCGGTGCTGCGAAATGCTCTTTTGTACCGCTCGTGTAAAGAAAGCACGAGGGTCCTGCTTATTTCTGCGGGACCGTTTCGGCTACACGACGCAGAGATTGGAAAACCGCCTCCTCCGGACACGTTTTGGCATCTAAAACTGGCCCGGCGCTTTGCGTTACGGCTCGTGGAGAGGCTTCTGAAATACTCCTCCCTGTGATACTGTTTATTAGGATCGAGTATACTCAAAGGGAAAACAGAAACACACAAAGGCATCGTTGTTTGCTGTGCTTGGCGTCTTCCAGCTAAGCAGGACAACGTGCACATGCCTGCTTCGTGAAGGCTTTATTTTATTTGAGTATTCTCTCTCTCTCTCTCTCTCTCTCTCACATGGCCGCAGGTCTATTTTGGAATTGTTTGCTTATGCCAGCCAAGAACAATCTCCCTGGTCTATTTTTGAGCGGTGGAGTTAGCAGGGCGCTGTTGCAGCCCGTTGCATAATTGGACTTTCACCTCTCTGCGTGTGTTTGGGAGAGTTAATAAACAGCAGAGGCTGTCATTGAGTTGACTTTGTGCTGGCACTTGAGAGGAGAAAGGAGAGGGGGTGTACCCCGCCTTGTGCCCAATGCTCCCTGGGATAGGCTCCAGGTTCCCCGTGACCAGGAAAAGGAGTAAGCGGTCGAAGATGGATGGATGGATGTATCTATAACTCTAGTTCATTTGTTGTACATAACTGATTATCCAAGATGTATCTAGATAATCTTGTTCTGGATATACATAAGCACAGACTTGCATCTATTCACAATGTAGAATAGGTGCATGACATGATGAACTAAAGGTGGTGACATGGTACCACACAGCTTCAGGGTCTATGGTTCAATCCTCAGCTTGGGTTACTATCAGTACAAACTTTAAGTTTCCTCAGGGTTCTCTGGTTTCCTCTCACCTCCCAAAAATATACCAGAAGGTTGATTGGCAACTCTTAATTGCCCCTAGCCTTGAATGAGTGTGTGAATATATGTGCTATGATGGATTTGCATCACGCACAGTGATCGCGTGATAGACTTCAGATCTGCTACGACCATGACCAAAATAACTCACTTACTGAAGATGAATGAATGAGTAAATAAGTCTATGTACAGACATTTAGAAGGTTTTGGGAGGTGAGATGAAGCTAGACATGGGCATGATGGATCAAGCCCCAGAACCCTGGAGCTCTATGGCTATAATGTAGCACAATACATAATATCATTTACTTCTAACTGTGTCTCTAAGAATGAGAACTTGTGTTGATGACCACTTCATCAACATACTGTAAGCACTAAAATTCTACTTAGGGATTAGTGACCACACACACACACACACACACACATTTACCAATACCCATTAAAAAAACAGACAGCATGGCTGAATGAGGTATCCTGTCCCTGTCACAGTGAGTTGAATGTTATAGTGTTAAAGCTACATTCATATGTGTTCTAAAATTGGACATCCCCTGAGGTGGAGCATCGCAATTGTTGGTTCAGCTTTGTCTGGATAATTAAGTAGCCATGCGATGGCCAGGGAATTCCCAGCTGTGGTTCCCTGCTGTTTTGGCCCATAGCAGCTTTAATTACTTGAGCAAACAATCTGCTGTTATCCCGAGTAACGCCTGATGTAAGCCACTCTCAACAGGACAGGTTGCTGAATGAACAGGTGTTACACCAGCACTTCAAAGTAAACGGAAAGGCAATTATTTTTACTATCATTATAAATGTGTCGTGATTTAATAGAACAGCGATAACTGAGTGCTTTCTTACTAAATCAATAGGGGGAACAAATCAAAGTTGGATAAGTAACTAAACAGCAGTCGTAGGCATTAGAGTTTGTGGAGGTTATGTGATGTATTCATGTGTGCTTTTGTATACAGGAACTAATGTTGTTTTATATTGTATAATTTGTCAAGTAACAGTTAGTTACATTGAAAAAAGTTACTATGGTAGCATGTTACTATGGTGATATCATCCGATGACATGGCTAATGATTAATTTTTTTTCATGAATATAACTTTTGACTTTAAATATCAAAGCTCATCAGATGAAGATAAAAAGGAAGAAGATGAGCCATTTTCACTGGGTGCACCTATAACAGGAACATACTAATCAATATGGGCCCAAAGAGAAGCAAACACACCAGCTAGCTGATGGTCTGTCAGTGAGTGTGGCTTGCTCAGGATCAATTTCCATTAATGGAGCAAAAATAAACAAAATATTCTATATAGCCATATTGTATCTGAAATGTCATTTAATTTGTTGTTTATAAAATGTGCAATACTGTGCTCGGAGTCATGCTGTAGAACTGAATATTGACATGGCTGTGATTGCCAAATAACAACACTCTTGTTTGTGTGATATTGCAAAAGTATATTTGACACTATTTCCTTTCAGCTGTCATTTGTCCACATAGAGAATTAAGTGCCGAAAAATGTACTCACTCACAAACAGAATAACTGTCTTTTTGGAATTCCCTAGTAACATTACTCACCTCCCTAATAGGCTAGTAGGCGTCCCCAAATTACATTACATACAGAAAAAAACAAAAACAATATTTTATTATAACAGAGCTGTATGCTCCAGGGCTCCTGAACTTGAGCTACTCTCTGTGTGAAATTTCTCTGCATGTTTCTGTGTGGGTTTGTTCTTGCACTGGGTTCTCAGATTTCCTCCCACTTACCAAAAACATATTGGTGCATTGGTGACAGTAAATTACCCCTCATTGTGGATGTGTGTATGCATGGTTTCTTTTGATGGATGGTCCCATATTCCCACCTTGATCCTGTTGTTCTCAGGATTGGTTCCATTGTAACTCCAGCTGAATAGATGAATGATACATGCCAAAGCTAATGTATTTGTAGTGTAGGATGTCCACGCTATAATGTATCTGATGTTAAATTGTTTTCTTAGAAGATATAATATAATTTAATAAAATATACTAAACCTGATGCAGAATTCAGCATAAAATGCACAGCTTCCCATTGATCCCAATACACATTACTAACAGACTCCATCTGTATTTAGAATTAAAAATGTACCTTTCAGGTCTTATTAAAAGAAATTAGACATGTTAGAATAAAGTGAATATGACATTTGGTTTCTTTGCATCTCAGCGTAATATCTAAGGCAAGCTTCTTTTGTTTTTTGTTTTTTTAAATAAAGACTTACTTTAAAATGACAGTCTTGTTTTTCCCTGAAATATTCACATCCTCTTGTTAAATTACAGGCACCTTAGGAAAAGAACATCACAGTGCTACATAAGTGCTATGAGATCACTGAACTGTTCAGGCAGCGCCATGAAAACGATGCATTATCTGCCAAATCAGTTCAAACCTGTCATCTTGTGACAGTGACAATATGTCACCCCTTGGATATAACTTTAGTCACAGCAATCGATATAATTCGGTTGAGATCTGTGCAGTTCTGAGGTCTGCTGATGCTGGTGAGTGTGTCTGAGTTGCTGATCTAAATCTGGCAGCCCATCTGGGAGATCTCGCTGTGGGATTAGTGCAGGACAGACTGTGCTCGGCAGAGAGACCTGCTGTGTCTTCGAGATGACTCCAAACCAGGACAAACAGCTGATCTGAATCCACATAAAGCCACGATTCATACGAGGAAATAGCACTGTCGTGCCTGTACTCCAAATGGACAGAGCAAGACTCTTAAAATAAAATCATAACAATATGCAAATACTAACTCCGATTAATAATTCATTCTGACATTTGCAAAAGCGTGACAAACTTTCCCTGTCAAATTTTCACGATGATCTCTCCAACTTATTTGAATGCTGAATCATCACTCATTCGGTATTTTCCAACAATCTGTAGAATGTCATGTGCATTGAGCTGGTCCAGGATTCCCAAATCTGGTCTTCAGGGAGTCCAGCAACTCCACATTTTTATTATTTAGTTCCAACTCCAAGCAGCTAAGGCACCGAAACACTACTTTATAATTCCCTCTGGTATCATAGGAGTTAGAGAAAAAAAAAGATGTAAGCAGTTGGACGGAGAAGAAACACAGATGCAGAGGAATAAGAATAATATTTTCTTTAAAAGGTAGCATACAGAAATATCGTTTTATACCACTTCTTCCCATATTGCCCCTTAGATGTCTATAAAATAAAATATTTACAATAAAAGTACACCAGTGACCATTGTAGCTTTCAGTGGAAATAAAATATAGCCTTTCAGTTTTGCTGGATGGCTCCAATGTGCAGAAGTATTATCAAGAAATTATAGCACACTAGTGTATTTTGCCACTGCAATGACATACTCCTTCAATAAAAAGACATTACAGAACTGCTGTCCTCTGTATCACAATGATACAGAGGACAGCCCTGTAACTGTAGGCCATTTATTAACACTGTACATCCCCAAGCTACTGCATTTCTGTAAATGTAATGGAGACTTTATAATCAGTATATTGACAAACAGCAGGGTAATACACTTGACCTCTCAGCAACCATGCTTTATATAGACTATATCCTCAAAGGTTTATGGACACCTGACCATAACCATAGCGCTCATAAAGCGTTTGTTGGATATCCCATTCCAGATTTTTAAATGATCTCGTCGTTTGTTGAAGCAAAAAAGTTAACCAATTTTTCCGCCTGTGTGATAATATACAGTATTTACCCCCGTAGTTACTAATTCTCCAAATTTATGAAACTACATTCATAATGGGGATCAGCTGGCCTGATTACTGCAAACCTTGTTCAATCAAATCAACACTTAAATAGAACTTTTTCAACAGCATGAATTTGGTTAAAAGGTCTTACCCAGTAACACACTATGCTGAAATTGTAAGAAATTCCAGAAATGATGAGGAAGAAGGTGATTGAAATACATCAGTCTGGGAAGGGTTACAAAGATATTTTAAAGGCTCCAAAGTACCATTATCTCGAAATGGAAAAACTCAGCATAGTAGTGAACCTTCCCAGAAGTGTCCGACCTTCCAAAATACCTCCAAGAGCACAGCAACGACTCATCCAGGAAGACACAAAAGAGCCAAGGACAAAGTCAAAGGAACTATAGGCCTCTCTTACATCACTGTTCATGACTCCACTATGAGAAAGACATTGGTCTAAAAATACCATCCATGGAAATGTGGCGAGGTGAAACCACTGCTAACCAAGAAGAACATTAAGGCTCATCTGAATTTTGCCAAAGCACACCTCAATGATCCTCAAACCTTTTGGGATAATGTTCTGTGGGCTGATGAGTCGAAAGAGGAACTGTTTGGAAGACAGCGGTCCCGTTATATCTGGTGTAAACCAAACACAGAATTCCACAAAAAGAACATCATACCTACAGTTAAGCATGGTGGTGGAAGTGTGATGGTGTGGGGATGCTTTGCTGCTTTGCTACAACTTACAATTATTGAGGGAAATGTGAATTCTGCTCTGTACCAGAAAATCCTAAAGCAGAATGTCCCTAAGTTGAAACTCAAGCTCAACTGGAGTATGCAGCAAGGCAATGATCCAAAACAGAGGAGTTAATCCTAGCCTAGAAGTGAGTGAAAGACTGATATCCAGTTGAAACATTTGGTTGCAATTACTGCTGCTATATATGGCACAAACAGATTTTACATTTAAGATTTTACAGTTAGTTTTTCACATGGGTGTTGGATAACATTTTTTTCTTCAGAAAAATAAATAAGTGTATTCTGTGTTTACTCAGACTGCCTTTGTTTTATGTTGTATTTCGTTTGAAGCTCTAAAACTATTTAGAAATCAGGATGGGGGAAAGTTCTTTTTCACAGCATAATAGCTAATAATTGTTGCTATTTTGTTTTATTTGTTTTACATATGATTGTACGTCTATGCAATGAAGCACTGGACATCTCCATCTTAGCCTGAATGTGCTCAAACACAACTCACTGACCTCTGCTGATGCACTGAATGAGAACATGAGAATGTATGCACATGACTGATTTTATATACGCATACATATACATGTATGTGTAGAGCAACAGCTGTCACCAAGCTGCTTTACAGAAATCAAGGTCTTTAATAAGAAAAGTCAGAGGAAACAATGGCATAAAAAAAATTTAAAAAACATGACTCAAAAGGGATCCTATCCTGCATCTGCAGCTATTGAACAGAAGGAATGACTGGGTTATATAGCATTATATATGATAGTGTATTTGTTCACTCATTAAACTCACTAGAGCCTCATTCAAAAAGATTTGCTTTTGAATAAAGCATACCCGTACCTATACAGTGTGGAGTTACTGAGCACAATCTTGTGATTTCAAATGCCAACACTTTTACTTTTTTAAGTTACTAGAGGTTTGTGGTTTCTTGGTAAGATGACATGCTGCACACGTCTTGTTAACTTCGAGGGAGTGCGAGAGAGAGAGAGAGGCTGGTGAGGGAACAACTGCTTATAGCTGCTGTAATGTAAATGATAACAGGAACTAACTTCTTTCCCAGACACTCTGAAACGTTAAATTTAGCTAAATGTATTTTAATCAATACAAAATTGTTCATGCTGGAAAAATGCTGTGGTATAGTAATTAAAATAAAACACTTTCTGAAAATTCCTCATTTATTGATGTTGCTATTGGAAAATAATCAACAGCACCCCACTCCACTCCACCATGTTTTTGGTTACTTACAGTACATACTCTATACTAAGTTTGTGTAAATGTGATTTGTGTTGAGTATATCTGATATGGTGATCTTTCATAAATGTCCATATGCGTATATATTATACGCTAGATCAGAGATGCTTTGCTTTTCTGCAGTACTATAAGCCACTGTTGTAGGCTGAAATGGGAAACATCAGTATCTAATGCACTGTAATGCAACAGGTGCTCAGCCATGCTACAGAAACTGACTTATATGCGAGAAGCACTTTCGATGTTTGTTTGAGGAAGCCGTCATGTTTCAGGTTGCCTTGCCCCTAATTGTCCTAATCAATTCCTCATTGTCCTGTGCAATTAGGAAGCAATCTGGAGAAAACACACAAGCTTCACTTTAACTTTGCATCAGCCTTGCAAATTACACAGGAGAGGAAGCTCCTGTTTTAATTTTGGACCAGCACATTCTCCGATGTTGACGTTTCTTTTCTAATTGACCCTGGGGTCAAATGGAGACTGAGATAATATTTTGTTAAAATATTCTCATTTCCTGGGGAGTCGCATTTCCATAGCACTTCGCCTCATGCTTAATTTATTACTTTTCTTACAATTACCTTGGAAGTGACATCCATACTGTCGGTTTCTTTGTTCACAGAACAGTTTAGTAAATATCAAACCGTATCTATTATTAATAAACCTAAACCAAAAACTTTCCTTTATTTATTTGTTGTTGTTGAATAATTTATGCTTCAAAAGACTTGGAGAAAGAGACATTTTAGATGTACGCACTCTGAAAAAAATGAAGCTGTTTTTTGGGGGGTTTTTTCTAAACTTGCCAGTATTAAAGTATCAAAATTCAACTAGAAACCAACTCAGGGAAATGATGTCATTTAAACAACAAATATTCACTGAAAGAGGTTAAAGACATTTTACTACTAAATTTAATATAAAAAGCAATGTGATGTAATTTCCCATTTGAATCAGCCAGGGATGTTATTTTCTTGGATAGCATATGATAGCAGTCATCAAAATGGCAGATTGCAGTCCAGCAAAGTACAGTATATGGCAAAATATTATACCCATTACATACAGCACGCCCATTTTATATATACCCCACATATAATCCATCTCCAGACTGTTGCAACATAGTTTGAACCACATGCTCGTTTAGAATGTGTTTGCTATAGTGTTAAGATTTTCCTTCACTGGAATCAAACATGATCCAGCATGACAATGCCCCTGAATGCAAAGCAAGGTTGGGTGTCCACAAACTTTTGGCTGTATAGTGTATTTCAAGCATTCAAAAAACACTGCAGCACTATACTACTGCAATAACCAGACGAAGTTTGGTGACTCCAACATGAACCATCCCAATATCTGTAAGAGAACCTCTGTTACCGCCAGGCACATGCATTTACGTAAACCAATACATCATCTGTTCAGAATCAGTGGTGCTTGTCAAAAGTGATAACATGAAGCTCCACTACAAAGCAAAACATAACCACACATTGTTAACATTTCAAAGGACACATGAATATGTACATTTTGCCAGCTATCACATGTATAAAATGTCCCATGAGTGTTTACTTTTTGTCCTTTGTCGTCTTAGTTCTCTTATAATCTGTTTAAACACAACCTCAGCAGAGATATGGGACTGTTGTGTAATGATTTTGCATCTTGTTTTCCAGATTGTATTATACACTGTGCAGATTACTAGCCAAAGAAAGTTTTCCGTTTGTTTTGTTTTTGGCCAATGTTCAGATTTCAAATGATGGATTTTTCATTTCATTATACATTTATTCCAATGTTTACCATCATATTATCCAAGTAAGTAAGTCCCTACATTGAGTTAATCATTTATTCGGTATCGGGTAACTAATAACCTGCCGACTCAGTCTATACAATCAATTATGAACCATTTTTGAGTTTGCTCTTCCAATACACATTCAGCCCATATTTATCGAGAGGGTCAGTGTGAAGCTTGTGAAATTTGTAGATCATTTTACACTGCATGAACCCTATCCTTCATCTATTCTTCTCTTTTTTTCCCAATATAGATCTCTCATCACCTACTTCTTCTCCTTTTCCTCTCCTCTTTCTCAATTTAGATCTCCAATCATCCTGTTTTCTTCTTACAATATGGATCTCAGTCACCTTCTTCTCCCGTCACTCATGTTACTTCAATGTGGGTGGCCCTTCATCCGCTACTCTTCTGTTCTCTTTCTCCAATGATGATCTCTACCATCTTCATTTTCCTCCCCTTTCCGTTTCCCCAATGTACAAGTCGTGCAAATGTCTTATGCAACCTACATTTTATTCTATTGGTGTTGCAGTGGGTAGAATTGCTGCTCCATCACTCCAAGAACCCTGGTTCGATCTTGAGCTCGGATAACTGTCTATGCTGAATTTCTGAGCATATTCTTCTAGTGTCTGTGTGGGTTTCCTCCAGGTATTGCTGTTATTCCCATCACCCACAAACATGCTAGTAGGTGGATTGGTTATGCTAAATTACCAGTTGTTGTAAGTATTGTGTGTGTGTGTGTGTGTGTGTGTGTGTGTGTGTGTGTGTGTGTGTGTGTGTGTGTGTTGCCCTGAGATGGACTAGTATTCCATTCAGGGTGGATTCTTGCCTAGCTCCCAGTGTTCCCAGGATAGGGCCCATAGCCACCTTTTTGCATTTTGTTAAGTAATAGATCACATTTCTGGGATTTTACTTGTAGAACAACTTTATCACGTTCTCCAAGAAGCCTGGAACAACCTACCAGTCAATTTCCAGTTACAGCTGTCCTATATCATTTCCATCTCTTCTTCTTCTAATATACTGCAGGTTTCATATAATCCTCCTCTCTTCTTCTATAAAACAGTAGGAGCCCCATCACTTGCCTCTCTTTCCATTATACAGTCGATATCCATTTGTCCCATCATCCTGTCCTCTCTTGTCTCTTCCAGTACAAGTCCACAATCATCCTCTTCTCCCAGCTTCCTTCTAATCTTCTATTCATACAGGTGTATTCT
>JAOUWY010000076.1:26245045-26256674 GCA_025728095.1 Prietella phreatophila | reverse complement strand
TGTTCTGGTCTTTAACTTATCTCAGCCCAACAATACAACACTCCCACAGTTTTCTCAGTTTGTTCACACTGGAAGTGTTTATACGCAGAGTAATTCAAGAACAAGATATTTGAACACGGGAACCAGACAAGCTGCGAGTAACCTAAATGAAACACTCGATTAGAAATCATAAAAATAACACAACGTAATAATAGAAATAGCAATTCTCTCTCAACATTTGTAGTCTATGGATGTTGTTATTTGAACGAGCTTTTAATGGAGCTTTACATGACGACTTGGCTATTTACTACTCTACTCACACAACAACCCTGTAGATCCAGCTACATCACATAAGCAAGGTTAGCTTCCTGTTATTATACCACAACACTGCTGAATTCTTCAATCTGTTTGGTCAGAAGGTTGATGAATTTTCGATAACAGCAGCTCAGACAGAAGTGCCAGCTATAACTCAAATCCCATGTTTATATTAATGCACTCGTTCTAATATGTTATCGTTTCAATAGAAACAATTCATACACAGGGATGTATGATGGACGCTCTATGCAGTAAAAAAATAAGCTATTTAACAAAGAAATACATATAATAAGCATGTTTATTAAACCTTTATGGAAGGAGTCTCCAGTGTCAGCGCTGTGTAACTTAAGTTTTCAGGACGGATTTTCTGGTGTCTTGGTAACATAACAAGCTGCACTTATTGACTTTTTAAAGTATAGCCATGAGGGGGCGGGGGGGGTAGTCTTGTGAGTGAACAAGCGTTTATATCTGCTGTAAGATAAGCGACAACAGGAACTGACTTGTTATGGTAAAAATGTAACTAAAAATGGATAAAAAGTGCAAGGTGATGTTCTTTAATTAAGAGTAAATAAATGTTAGTGTTCTCAAATTGCTGTGGTGTAAGAGGAATAAAACATCTCAGGACGCGCTGTTATGGGAAATGTTGTTGGTTCTTTTCCTATAACAGCACTCCATGTTATGTTTCATTCCTTATATGGTCAGCATGTCTAATTTTAAGGGGGGGATCACTTCTCATTTCCTAAGTATATAGTTTTCATTCACTAAAACTTGAAAAAGTCTTAAATAAAATCGAAAGTACAGAAGCAAATCTCAAGCTAGATGCGGTACATTCTGATCAGTCATGCTTCAGTAGATAACGTGTTGGTAAACTTGTTTAAGACACACTTTCAAAATGGGAAAAACTTCATAATCTGTTAATATTTGGAAACTAGACCATGTGCGTCAACATAGCAGATAAGCAAGGTTGAATTTCTGCTCATTAAGTGTGTTTTTGTGATTTTAGGTGTACACTCACCTTCATGTGATCGAGGAGAGGATGAACCAGAGTTTAGCTCTGCTCTATAAGGTTCCTACACTAGCCGAAGAGCTCCACGATGAGATCCGTACGACCTGACACTTCGTCTCTTTAAACTTGTCTTAATAATAAAACCTCTTAGAAACTCGTAAACAAGTCCTATAACTTTATTTTAAGTTAAGCATGAATATAAAATGCATTTTGTGTCTTCGCACCTTTGTCTGTGTATACAGAGGAGTTGGTGCGGACGGAGAGAGGTGACATCAGCGAGCTCATGACCACATCGTTCTCCGAGACCCGCACCACGGAGGAGTTGCTTCCTGCCGAGAGTGAGGAAGAGAAGGAGGATGAAGAGGAGGAGGAGAGAGCTTTCCAGAACCGTCCATACCCACCTCGCATAGGTACTCGTGGGTTGTGCTTTGGAACTTAATACATGAAGAAAGAAAACCCATCTTTGATTGTTGTATTTACTATGCAAAACTTTTCTACAAGTCTAACTTTTTAGATTATAGTGATTTAACCATGTCATTTATGCTCAAGCTTGTTTTTTTCTTTTCTTTTTTTCAATTTAAAATAAGAAACCAAATAAGCCAAAAAAATGTACACCTTTATTATGTAATGTTTATTTAATCCATGGGAACCAATAATTCCACAACAAATACAAACTAATATTATCAAATGAACAAAAGAATTTACATTAATGCAACCGTTAACTTACTTTGTTACTTTGTTTACATTATGGATAATGTATTACCACACTGAAAAACCGGAGAAGTTCAGTTAACTCAAAAGATTTGAGGAAATAAAAATAAAATTTGATTTATTTAAAGTTGATAAATCAATTTGTTTAAGTCAAATACACTGAAATAGTACACAAATTTAACTCAAACTTTGTAATTTAAAATATTTTTTTTTTGTTATATTTAAGCGTATTTGGCTTAAAGAAATTGATTTATCACCTTAAATAAATTTGAGGTAATTAGTTTCCTCAGATTGTTTGAGGTAAATGAACTTTACAGTGCATTAAGCTTTATGGTTTGTTTATGGTAATTAACGCCGGAAATAATGTCACTATTGATAAGTTTAATGCATTGTACAGACTGACTAATGTTTAAACGATATGTTCATTGCAAACCATACAAGCTGAAAACACCTGAAAAGAACTATTAAACTTGCAAATTTTGTGTGTAAATTTTAAAGTAGCGAATTTCTCCCAATTCGTTTAGCCGATAAATACACAGTCATTAGTGTCCCAAAGCTTATTGCTTATTGCTTTCTCTCTCCCTCATACCATCAAGATCCTGAGCCAAGCAGCAAGAAAGGTAAGATATCTGTCTATGCGCTCTGCCTCCATATTTAGTCTGCCTTCTTCTCCGGCTAATTTCATTCTCTCCCCACAGTGTCTGCTGTAGACGAGTACGATTACAGCACGTCTGAGAGAGCTCCCACCTACGAATATGAGGAGAAGGTGACACACAACAGTAAAAGCCTTAGTGGGCATTTTAGCCTTGCAATGTATTTATGGCATGTGGTGATGTTTTTAGTGCTGGATGTGACTGCTGGGTTAAAGTTCGTAGTCCTAGTTAAATTACATCAATCATCTTAATATGTGCAAAATGGGATTTAGGAAAGAGTGATTAATTATAATGATGATTATCAATGTTTTATTGAGCACTGAGGGTTTTTTTTCTGTGGTCTTCAGTTTAACACCTCGGTGGAGCTGAAGCCGGTGGTCTACAAGTCTCCAGGAATCCAGCGTGATGAGCTGGTTTGTACTTTACTAAGTATTACATGATATAAGTATTAATTATTATATAAGCATTATGATAGAAATATCATCACAATAATTAGAACAAGATCACAACTCGTAAACAGATAAATGTTCAGTACACATGTTATGGGGAGCTGCATGAAGCTAACCTAATCAACGATTTATCCCTTCATCCATACATTCATTCATCCTTCCATCAATTTGTCAATCTATGTATCCATTCATCCATAAAACCATTTTCCCATCCGTCCGTTCATTCATCCATACCGCTGATTGACAATCCATCCATCCATCCGTTTATCTACCCACCCGTACATACATACATCTGTATATTTATCCCTTCGTCCATCATCAATTCATCCAACCATTCACTCATCCATCCATCCAATCATTTGTCCATCCCTCAATCCTTTCATCGATCCATCCATCCTTTCCTTCATCCATCCATTAATCTCCTTCCTTGTGTTTCTCTTTCATTCCTCAGCAACCAGATGTTCTTGAGACATTTAACCGTGGTGCCATGGTGGGACTTCTGGTGGTTGCTGTGGCAATTGCCATGGTGATGGTGATCAGTTTGCTCCTGGTGCGTCGTAAGCCATATGGCACCATCAGCCATGGAATTGTGGAAGTAAGTGTTTCTCTACATGTATCGAATTTAAGATTAAAGCTGAGGTATGTAACTTCTGGGGATTTAGGAATTCGAGTGTTGATTCGCTTTCTGTAATGGCAGCTCAGACTGAAGTTCCGGCTACAAGGCCAATCCCAGGTTTATATTAATGCACTTGTTCTAATATGTTACTGTTTTTGTAGTAACAGTTTACACAAGGACATTTGTAATTGCTGATATGCTGATGTTTAGAATCTCAGACAGGCGTGCATGCTTTCTTCCACTATACTATATACAATTCTTTATAAAAAATGCACACTCTCTCCTTATTCTTTCTGCAGGTGGACCCCATGCTGAGCCCAGAGGAAAGGCAGCTCAATAAGATGCAGAACCACGGCTATGAAAACCCCACCTACAAATTCTTTGAGCAGATGAACTAAAGCTAAAAAAAAATTCACACCCCTTTTTTCACTCACTTCCTGTTTACCAACAGGGGTTTCCATAGCAACCCCCTGTCCCCTCCCCAACACTGTATGTACGTTTCCATGACCAATGATCAAACACAAACTCAAACATGGCAGGCAAATACAGAGTTTGCACTCAAATGTTACTCAAATGCTCTCAGAAATAAATAAAAGAGAGACGAGGAGTAGATTTATACATTTGGTCTCTCGAAAAATGATTCCTTTTTGTTTAGGGAGATGCTGAAACCATAGCATGTCACGCAATCATGTATCTAAAGCAGAGCTAGAATAGTTTCTGCTACTGCTCTGGTTTCAGCATTGCGTTCAATTTTTTTGTTTGTTTGTTTGTTTGTTTTTAAAGTGGAATATGTGGGGAAAAAATGAGGGGAAAAACCCTCGTCGAACACTTTTTATTGACTTCCATTCTAAACATTAAATTTTTTTGTGAAACTGTGATGTGGGTGAAGTCATACTTTATATTTCAGCATGTAAATATATGAGGGAAAATATCACTGTAGCTCTTATGGCATTCAACCCCCGGTCTGTTAAAAATGTAGAAATAACACTCGTTTTCTAAGATCTGTTGGTTAATTCACGAGGGGAAAAGAGACTAGTGATCCCTCTCAGACATCTCTCACTTCACCACCTCATGAATACTATTTCATTCATGTGAAAAGGAATCGAATCACAGAGTCAAATCATCGTTCCAAATATAACACCAACTTAATCAATTAGTGCTTATTTTTAATGACTATTATTCATTGTACTGCTTCTTAGGGAGAAAAAAATAATCAGTGATCTGCAGTCCACTAACTTAAAGAAGAGCATGCTGAATTTGGTGTATTATGCTATAAACGTACTTGTGTTGTTCCTGTTTTTATGCTTTTTGAAACTAAAAATGTCACCGTTAGACAAAAAATGCGTGTATAACTGAAAAGGTATCTACAATAGACGTTTCTGTTGTTAATTTGTATCGACGCGCTATGTGGAATGTCGAACTTTAAAAAAGATGACTTTGTGCTGCTCACACCGAGAGAGTAAAAAAAATAAAAAAAAATTTTAAATCCTAACATGGCTGAATGAAAACGGACTGTTGTATAAACCAGCACAAGACAACGACACCGTAACTTGATTGAATGTATATTTAGGTAGACATCGACTTCATAGGCTTTCGATTGATTTATTTTCTCCCCAACACACAGGCTCATCCAAAGTAGTTAAGTTGGACTCTGTTTTCCTACACCGTTGTTAACGAGTCGTTTTGTTTGAATAGTAAATTAAAAAACCAACAATTTTACGCTAGAGACGAGAGAGATGTTTCGGTCGATGCTTGCTGTTGGAGAGATCAGGGTCGTGTAGCCCCGATCTTCTGACGTGACGGTAACGATTTGTTTGATAGCCGAGGTTTACATTGCGTTTCGATTCCAGCACGACGGCGCTGAACGGTGTCTGTGACGAAAATCGCCTCAGAATTGCTTTCGGAAAGCAAAAAATCGGCGACGATTTTCCCATTTCCTCAGCCGTAAACTTGGCCTAACTTCCAATCTGCGTCATTGATCTTTCCCCTGAAATGCGAATGAAAAAACGTTTGTACGATAACCTTTCTCGATCAGCACTTTTAAATCGACCGATTAAACAGCTCCACGACAGGAAGTTGCTCAATAAATAGTTCCCGTTTATTTCATTTTCTTTTTATTTTTTTTTACTTTTTCCTGATTTTCTTTGCACTTTTGACACTAGTGGAGCAAGTTAATGGTTTCTCTAAGGATTGATTGACAGGTTGGGTTTTGAATATTCGAATATCAGGCGTTTTACATAGAGAGCATCACTTTGTCTATGCTGTGGCTGCATTATGATATGTAGAAAGTAGCCTGAGTTTTCTGTATAGACTGTACAGTACATTTAGGAGATGGAAATAGTACGACACTTTTATCTATTAAATGCAGTGAAATCATAGATGAGAATCCACCTGCTGTTTAGCCCCAAAGAGTTCACATGTCAGCAACACTGCATTTGAAGGATGCAACTCAAGGCATAATGCACATTTATAAGGCAAACACAAACACATTTGCATAATAAATCTCATTCATGGGTTTGATCATGTCAAGTCACCGTGTGACATCCATCTATGTTATGTGAACCTCATAGTGGAAACTGGTCAAAACTGTCCACTTCGAACTGTCTGCATAATGATGAATGTTCAAACGTCGCCTGGGTAGAACTGTCTTATGAATGTGTTTCGATGTCCTGGTTTAAGATCCTTTAGCTAAAGCGTAAATTTTTTACCAGCATTTAGCGGAGTTAGAACAGTGTATTCTGTAGTGATTAAACTGAAATTTCTATAGTTCTTCTCATGACTATTCCTGCTTCTCCCAACCCAATGGAAATGTAAACATTGTAACGGAGATTTGAATTGCTGCATTATTGCCTTTTTTTTTCAATGCTGTTTTCTGGATGTAATTATATGTATTTTTATTTATAAGTCATTCTCAGTTGGAGTTTGGGTCATGCTTTTTTGCTCACAAAACAAAGGAATAAATGAATATCAATTCAATCAAATAAGAATTGGTGCTTTTTGCCCTGGATTTCGTATGTATCACAAGGATGTGGTTGCTGTAAATTTAAATGAACATGTTACCTGGGCTATGAAACTAAGCACAAGTGCATTCAAACTGTTTCATCGTTGTGTACTCATAAGAACGGTTCACCAAGTCTTCAAGCTATTAAAAACATTTCCGTTGCCATGTTTTTCAACTAAAAATGTGTTCTGTCTAAAATGTGTTGAATGTCGAATTGGCCTCTGTTTGAATCACTGAACTGATCTGGTGAAAACATTACAGAGAACATTACATGTAGGATTGTGTTGGTAATATATTGATTTTAAACAGTCAGTGAACTAGCACTTTGAAGGTGAATTTGAAAGGCTTTTCAAGCGCTTCAGTTGTGATTCAATCCCGAAAAATAAGCCGCGTTCAAATATTTTTCGAATTTTTCGCCAAAGACATGTTCCTGGGTGTGATTGAACGGTTCACTGATTTGCTGTATTTTGAAATGGAACTAACTGGGATATATTGTACAAGCAATCTATCTGGAAAACTGGTTTGGCTGATTGTACTTACATTAAAATGTTAATAAAATTACAAATGACCCACAAAATCTACTGGGAGATTGATGTCACTTTGTTGGACACAAACTATGATTTATATAGCACATTTTGTAGCCCATTAAAACACAGTAACAACATGAAGGCAGAGGCAGATAGACATGGGGATAATCTTGGTTGTAATGGTTGAGGGGTGTCAGAACTTTCAGGCGCGGTATTCAGTGCAAAAAGGGCTGAATAAGATCAACAGAATACAACAGAAACCAAGGCCATGAGCAAAATATTTAGCCTTCTCAACCACTACTATGTGCTAATAACAAAGGTAATGGTCCCTTTATACTGCAGTACTGTGGAATTCTTGATTCTGATTGGTCAGATGGTGCTGATTCAGTGTCTATAACAGCGGCTCTGACAGTAGTGCCAGCTGTAATTCAAATCAGAAGTTGATTATGCCTCAGTCCCAGCTGAAGAGAAGTAGCCGCATAGCACTATGCTGCCACCAACATTTTTCACAATTTGGGTGATATGCTGTCTCGTTTTGGTGCCAAAAATCTCTTTTAGAATTATGACCAAAAAGTCCTACCTCAGTCGAATTGGACTATAACACATTTTGCCAAAGGTTTTGGGGTGATTTACCTGGGCATGGATGTTTTTGTTTTGTTTTTTCATCAGACAGGGCTTCTATCTAACCACTCAACCTCATAGCCCAGACATGAAGAAAAGAAAAGGAGTGATCATCCTTGCCAAAAATTAGAACTTTTTAATGTCATTAATATCCTGGTTTTGTGCAATCTTGCTGCGGAACATAACTATGATTAATTTAAACGAGCTGTAAAATGTGAACTAGGACACACAGCTGCCTTGGTACTTTACTCGCATAACAGTAAAAGGACTGTATGAGCCAAAAGCCTGAGGCTCCTGTTGGCAAAGAACACGATGAACATGAGAACATGAGGCTACTGTGGGCAGAGGTTCACCGAAACCTGACACATAAAGTTTGGATCTAGAGTTTCTGGTCTTTTTTTCCAATATTCAACTGTCCAGTTTGGGTGAGACTGTAGCCCCTGTAGACTCAGATTCCTGTTCTTGGCTGACTGGAGTGGAACCTGATGTGGTCTTCTGCTCTTGTAGCTCATCAACCTAATGATTTGATGCTTTTCTGCTCGCCACTGTTGTAAAGCGTGGTTATTTGAGTAACTGTAGCCTAGCGATCAGCTCAAATCAGACTGGTTACTGGATTCATGAACAAGACATGAATGAATGTAATCAGCAAGGCTTCACAGTTATACTTAGTGTCTATGTGCTTTATATACTCTTACAGAAAGTGACCGTAGCAACTGAGGGAGAGGCTGCCCTCTGGTGGCAGGGTGGTGAATTATCCCAGCTAGACTTGTCACATTCAATAACTCCAGATTTATTTCATGAACATTATTTAAATGTGTACAATAATGTGTTGTCATAAAGCTTTTTATTCCTAAACTTTTCAATAACAGATCACACTAGGTGCAAGTTTTCATTATTTATAGTCTACTTGTTTTATTGAGGTTTGGTTTGGATTAAAACCATTCAGTTCAAGTAACTAATCAAATGGTGGGTTGTGATTTTTTTAACTTAACTTAAAAGAATCATAGACCCCCTTGATATGCTTCATGAGTCCCTGAATGTCCCAGCTCCCCACTTTGAGAATCACTGCAATAACTGGTCGAACGTCCTTTAGTAACAAACCACCAGCAAATATGGGATCAAACTTGCACAACAGTGAGGAGGAATTTTAGCCCTTTCCTCTCTACAAAACTGATTCGCTTTAACAATATTTCTGGGATTACTTGCAGCCTTCTTCAGGTCATGCCACAGCATCAACTGGATTGAGGTCTGGATTCTGACTTTGTCATTCCAAATCAAATGGTGTTTTTTTCCCATTTAAACCATTTTGGTGTTTACTAATTTGTTTGGGCCATTGTCTTGTTACACCAATGATTCTCCCCCAAAAGTCCCCCATTGGCCCTTCTCTATCATGGCCCCCTATTTATCCCCATCTCTGAATTGGCTACTTCACGCTCTCCTCTCCAGTAATAGCTTGTGTGTGGTGGGCATTCTGGTGCACTATGACTGCCTTCACATCATCCTGGTGGATACTACACACTAGTGGTGGTTGGTGAGATCCTCCCCCATACTATGTAAAGCGCTTTGAGTTTCTAGAAAGAAAATTGTTCTATAAATGTACGGAATTATTATTATTATTATTATTATTATTATTATTATGCAACCTCTATTATATGTCTCATGACAGATCACTACTCTGACAGCTCCAGATTATTACACACAATCAAAAAGCGTTAAGCTAAATATTAAAATATGATAAACACTGTGAACTTCAATATTACTATGCTGTGACTGCACACCCTGGGAAGCCACATATTGGTACGGTCCAATGCTGATTTCTACCAATGCTGGAAATTCCCAGACTAAAGACAGTAAAATGGAAACCCTTTCATGTGTTCCATCACAGACCAAACAGATTCATCATCACCCCTGATCTTCCAGCAGGGGGCGACATGACTTCACAGTGTTCTGCACGTAGTATAGAGACAGAAAGCACTGCAGTTTTCCTGTCCCGCACAGAGACAATTTGAAAAATTAAACAAAATCGCACTAAAATTGTCTAACTCTGATAAGAAATTTTAGACTGAAAATGCTTCTCTGTAAATCTTATCATATCAGTCATATTAAATTATATCAAATTTTGTACACTAATATTCCAATAATGAAAAGGAAATACAAATTTCTACAATGGAAATATAACACTGACATTGAATATCTCAATGCTATCTGCAAATGCTTATGTATTAATTAGTACAAACATTTTTGGGAACAGTGATTACGTTGTGCGTTAGTGAACTCGAAGCTGATGGACATCAGTGTACAACTCTGTGCATATATATATATATATATATATATATATATATATGTTTGTTGGTATGTATTGTTTTTAAACTACACAATGTGAGAGTGACTTTATTGTATTTATATACAAACTGTACTTTGACTACATCTGTAAATTTACAAAAGAGCAATTAAAATTAACAATTTAAATTAAAATTAGCAACTAACACATTAGTTTAGCTTACATGGTATCCCAGGCATGGGCATAACCAAGGGGTGGCCAGAGGTTACAGTAATAAAGGAACCCAGACTAAAACAGCTCTGGGAAATTTGATAACTAATTTCATAATTTTTTCCGAATATACATAGCTAGAATGCCACGCCAATAAAGTCACTGGGTCTAATCAAAAAAACGTGCACTCATCGACCACTTTATTAGGAACACGTACATCTGTTCACATCTAAGATTAAAATGGAGGAAAATATGAGCTCAGTGACTTTGACTGTGGCGTGCATGTTGGTGCCAGATGGGCTGGATTAAATACATTAGAAACGGCTGATCTCCTGGGATTTTCACAAACGGCAGTCTCTAGCATTTACACAGAACAGTGTGGAAAACAACAACAATAACACTAAGCAAAAATAGCTCGTTGAAGAGAGAGGTCAGAGAAGAATGACCAGACTAGTTTGAGCTGATAGGAAGGCTACAGTAATATATGGATGGGCTACAGCAGCAGAAGACCACATCTGAGGCTACAGGGGGTACAGGCTCACCCAAACCAGAAAAATCTAGATCCAGTCTTCAAGTGTCCAGTTTCTGTGCACACTGGAGCCTGTTCTTTGTTAACAAGAGCCTCAGGCTTTTGGCACATACAGTTCTTTTTTCTAGTAAAGTACCCAAGAGAGGGATGTAAATGCAGCTGTGTGTCCTATTTCACATTTAACCACTTCTTTAAACGAATCATACTTATGTTCTGCACCAAGACTGCACCAAATCATTGTATAATGCTTACAGTGCTAAATTTGTTCCAGAATTCAAATTTCTGGACATCAATATTTATTCATAATTTATTCAATAACTAGAAACTCATGCTGACATCTCACAATTCACATTTGATAAGATGAAAGTTGGTAAAATTATTGACACCACTTGACACATTACAGACTATTCCGGTTTTTAGGTCAGATGCAGGATTTATCACTACTGCCATGTTGTGCTAGGAAAGTAGAACGTTTTTAATCCTAACCAAGTGTCCTAAAGAAAAGATTTTCTTTCCTGCTTTAAATCTTGGATAATTCTGTTCCTTATCTGGTTAAAGAATGTACTAGATGGAGAGCATAAAAATTAAGAATGCTATAAGTGGTTTAATAAGAGTAGACTTTTGAAAATTAGACATGAATATTTGTAAATTACATGTGTTATACCCTCACAACTAGACTCTATATATATATATATATATATATATATATATATATATATATATATAAAATA
>JAOUWY010000076.1:26122592-26150388 GCA_025728095.1 Prietella phreatophila | reverse complement strand
GTTATGTCATGTTATGCTTTGCGTTGAACTTTATGCTTTCATTTAATAAACACGTTAATTTGCGATTGTCTCCGTCTTCCTGCCCCAACCTCGTGACACTGAGCATACAGTCTCACCTTATGTTTATTTGCAGCTGCCAGTTGATTTCACTAGAGCTCTGATATTTCTTGAAATGTCTTCTTTCTGAAGATTTACTGCCAGTGTTTAGTTCTGCCAATAGCTCTTCTCAGGGGGTTTGTCTGCACAGAGAGAAAATTGTGCTCAAGAAATATTCACTTGCTAGGATTTGCAGTGTAATCAGCAGGGTTGGGACCATTACGTTAAAAATGTATTCCGTTACAGTTACAAATGAGTTCATAAGAAATGTAATCAGTAACGTAATTCAAGTATCACAATATGAAAGTAATGTAATCTGATTATTTTTGGATTACTTCAAGGTCACATGTGCAAATAAAGTCCAGTGAAAAGAAATATCACCTAAAATACTTTTATTTAGAGCTTATTTTAGTACTTAAAAACATATTCCGTGTTTCTTCATTTGCTGCTATTGTCACGCAACTGTTTGACGCCATACAAAACAACGCTTCACCTCTGTGCGTTCGCTGAGAATAGGCTAATGCTTGAGAGGCAGGAATTTGGCCAGTAGTTGCTGCAAGCCTTTTATAATCGACCAATTGGTGTGTGATAAGGCGGGAATTATAGAGAGAGGTTAAAGCAATGCAAATATGCACACACATGATGCAGTATTAAACCATAAACACATCAAAATGAAACTAAAGCCGAATCCCGGATATTTGCTCACATTTACAGTAGAAATCCCAGCTGGACGCTTTTTTAAGGTCCGACAAAGAGGACATCACCCTAACAAAAGTATTTCAGAGAATTATTTGTGTTCATTTCTACTAAATGAACTGCACCAGGAAGTTGCTCACATGACCTACGACTGGCGAGAGAGAACCAGAACTATAATCAAGCAGCTGTCTATATTGTTATATCAAACAATTCATTTCTTAGCTTTTAAATGAAATAAATGTAATCCTGATAGTATTCCCTTTTTATTTATTTATTTATACAAAAAGTACCTGTAATCTGATTACTTTGTTTTTTGACTTACAGATTACAGTTACCAGTTTTTCATACAGACTTTATATAAATCCATAATCCATATAAAACTTTTTCACACTATCTGTTGTTACCCAGATGAGGATGGGTTCCCTATTGAGTCGGGTTCCTCTCAAGGTTTCTTCTCTTAAAAAATCTTAGGGAGTTTTTCCTTGCCACCGTCGCCACTCAGTGGCTTGCTCAGTTGGGATAAATTCACGCCTTTAATATCTGTATACCGTGTTGATATTTCTGTAAAGCTGCATTGAGACAATGTCTGTTGTAAAAAGCGCTATACAAATAAAATTGAATTGAATTTTTTGTGTCCTGATTACGTAACGCCACTACATGTATTATGTTACTTATTACTTATGGTTAAACATTAAAAGTTGTCACTAATCAGTCATGTTAGTTATCCTTTGTATGTACACCAATCTTCAGAGATTTCAGCTATAGATCATTGCATGTATATAATTATTGAGTGTAGTCCAGGGGGCATGGTGGCTTAGTGGTTAGCACATTTGCCTCGCACCTCTAGAGCTATAACACAATGCCTGTATATGTGTCTCTATCTGTTTAATGCTCCAGATCTTCATATGCATCTGGAAGTCAAAACCAAAAGAATTTTATTTCCTCCAATTTTTTTAAAATCAAGATGTATGCAAGCCTTTTTTCTTTTAAAAATTTTTTTAAATAAAAATAAATCCTGCTTGCACAGGTATTATTTTTTTGTACTTCCCCATGACATTTCTACCAAACATTTATTCGGTTCTAGTTTCCAAAATATAAACAAACGTGTAGCCTAATTTAAACCACTGCAACCCTGAACCAGGCAGTTCCTAAGGATGAATGAATTAACACTGTAAATTGATGTATTGCAAAAATGTATTGCTGTGCATCCATTGTTCACATTAATGAATGTAATCTTTCTTTGTCTTGCGGGCTTTATGTCAGACAACTTCGACCGCTGTTCTGTTATGTCCTGCAGGATCCCTGTCCCGATGCACACCTCTAGCCTCAACCGTATGCCATGTGAACCTTTCCCTGGCAAGCTTTCTAAAAACAAAGGAATATTTGCATTTGTATCTGTTCAACTCGTACATCATAAATGTTTTGGTTATGTCCCCAGTACATTATAAACTGCCCACTGAGTAAAAAGAGTGGAATTAAAAAATTCTGTATTCCTATGATATACCACTTTACACTCATTTTTCCAAAGTTGATCAAATGGGGCAGCCAGCTTAGGTTTACGTATCTTAACTGGTTTAGGTTTTCATATCTTATCAGATCAACGGTTCAAATCCCGACAATGCACCAGTAGTTGAACATAGCAGAATTCTCCTGTTCATTGTGTAGGCAAGATAGCTTTCCTCTATCCACTGTATTCAAACAACGGCAGTTAGTGCTGTTCTGCTTTGGTGTTGCATGAGTGGCAGTTTATAAAGATGTGTTGGATGGCTTCACTTGTCTCAAAGCAAGCACTTGTTAGCCTTCAAGCTCCCAGGTGGGGAGCTGTCATGTGATACAGGAGACACAGATAGCAGGTATAAATTTTCAATGACTAAACTGAAGGATTAAAAAAAGATAATATAGAGCAAAAGAATCATTTGAAAGCCTCAATAAATCATGCAGCAAAGCTTTGATTTTTTCTTTTTTTTTTCTTCTCGGTGAAAGCTCATGGATAATGAGGGTGTGAAGGCTGTAAATGTGATCAGTAGTGGTGATTTGGTAAAAAGCCAAGCTGACTGAATGACTCTCTCTCTCTCTCTCTCTCTC
Source organism: Prietella phreatophila (assembly GCA_025728095.1). NCBI lineage: Eukaryota > Metazoa > Chordata > Actinopteri > Siluriformes > Ictaluridae > Prietella > Prietella phreatophila. Next base: position 26,147,511 of record JAOUWY010000076.1, on the reverse strand, counting down.
TCTCTCTCTCTCTCTCCCCCCAAGTGAACAAGCACAAGCCATGGATCGAGACGTCCTATCGTGGTGTAATCACTGAGAACACAGATGTTGTTCTGCTCGACCCCCCTCTGGTGGCACTGGACAAGGACGCACCTGTCCCATATGCAGGTGAGACTGCATATGTGTATATGTGTGGCAGAGGTGAAGTCAGAGTGAACGCTTGGAGTGACTTCTAGTGTCATCTCAATTTCCGCTGTCAGTGTAAGGCATCACACACACTAGAAAAACACTCTGTCCCTGGGGCACCCATATAAGGGAACTTCTCAGGTGGGGGCTTTTCAATGCTTCGGTTCACTTCCTGTATCTTGATATGAGTCCAGCTCAAAGCATCCTCACTATAGACACACGTACTGAGCAATCAGCAAAAAAAAGATACCTGACAAGCCTGTCTGACAAAAAGTGAGTGTGTGTGTGTGTTTGTTGATGATAACGCTTTTATCCTGCCTTTCCATGGCATGTTCTTTTTAAAATAAATGCATTTATTCTCTGTTGCCATTCCTTTACAATGTGTGCTTAGCATCCTCAAAACTAAACTGCACATCCGTCCCATCTCAGTGCCCTCCATTCAGTGGTCCAGTCTGTTAATCATTAGGAAGATAAATCTTTATAAAACCAAGTTATTTAAAATTTTTCATGTTTCCTTGTGGTACAGTTAGCACTGCTTTGTGACCTTAAATATTCACAGTGTTAGAAATTTAGCTTGTGGCAGTGTGAGTAATCTTTATGAAAAAAAATAAAAAGAAGTGGTGAACGACTCTGATTTAGAATTACACTTCTTCATTCGGCAAGTACATTTATCTAAAATGCATCCACGTTATGCAGAATCCAATTCAAGCAAAGGTAAAGCACATAATCGTCTCATTCTGTATACATTGTGCCCCATGGCTCCAGCCCTTCACTTTAGATTGTATAGCATAGCAACCGTTTTATTACATTTCCCTATATATCTTCTCCTTGTCCTAGTGATAATCAGTGTAAACAATATAGATGGAAAGGGATCCCCAAACACCCCTTAGCTGCATGGGTTTATTAGTTCAGATTCACAAACACCAGTCAGTTCTAAGTCTTATGCTGCATTCATGGGGACTTGTAAATGGTAATTTGCAAGCTGTAATGACATCATTTGCCAGCTCGGGACTTTTGATGTGCAAAATGAACAAAAAAACATGGACGCCGCCACAAAAGCATATCTTTGGTTTGCTCTGGGGACAGAGTGGTATAATGGTTAGTATGTTTGTCTCACACCCCTGAGGTTAGGAGTGTGATTCCTGCCTCTGCCCTGTGTGCTTGAAGTTTGCATGTTCTCCCTGGTGGTTTCTTCCGGGTACTCCAGTTTCCTCCCCCAGTCCAAAGACATGTGCTGCAGGATGATTGGCATTAGTAAATTGTCTGTAGTGTGTGACTGTGTGTGAATGGGTTAGCACCCTGTCCAGGGTGTCCTCTGTCTTATGCCCTCCACAATGATGTAACATATTTGTGAAATTATACATATGACTCCATAATGTGAAAGATTAGTGACTAGTACTTGTTCATGCAAGTGCTAAAAGACTTCAAAGTTAAGTGCATAAAGTAAAAAAAAATGTTCTGAAACCCAAGAAGTAAAGTACAATTTGGATGTCTGTTGTCAGAGAACATCTGTAACATCTGAACCTCAGATGAACTGATTGATTGTTGTAGGCGCTTGTTTCAAGCAGGGTGGTTACATACATTGATCATTAGTAGCTTAGATGCCCATGTCATGTCTGTAGGCTATACCTGTGCTACAAACTCAATAACTTACCAAACAATGCCTGTAGCATTGTTTCTCTGGCAAGTTCTTTTAAATGCTATGCTTTATAAACTTGGTTAATATTTGGTTTCTGTTTGGTTTTTTGGCAGATGATAGAAAAGAGTGCTTTCTGGAGAGTCTTTGTACTCAAAAAAGTGCAAATTCTTTTACCAATATATACATTTAGAAAGGATATTCAGTATACATGGCCTGGGGGTTATTTCTGGTTATTTTTTAGAAGTGAATATACAGTGTAATCTTCCCAAACACATACACAGACAACCTGTACAAAAATTACTGACATGAAGGATTTGGATGGGACTAAAATCCCAGAGATACAGTACTGCTACAGCGTGGGTGTCATTACCTCACCTCATCATGTAAAATTAGTCCAATCAAAGAAAAGGTGAAACATTATGAAGTTAACCTAGACATTGTCTGAAAATGGAGGATTTAGACCCTAGTAGAAGGAATCGAAATCCAGGGCTAGTCAGGATGAGAGGGAGGCTCATTTCACCTCTGAGAAGCTTTACAAGTATATGCTCAGATACACTTAGATCTCAGCAAATGTTATGCAAGGCACATTAAAGCAGGTGTATAGTTTTGAATCAAGGTATATAGTGTAGTGCAGAGCCCTTTGATTAATGAGACGACATGAATTCAACCTGTGATTTGATCACTGAGCCCTTTGATTTAGTAAGTCAGAATAACAAGAGTGCAGTAGCGGCTGATGCTAAAATTTTATTTTTGGGGGGGCACAAACAAACTGAAAATCACACTGTTAATAATGCAGGACTGAATGTTTATCTAAGCTAAGCTTCACAAAAACTGTAACATCATAGCATCGAGATGTGTAAGTCTCGTACCCCGGTACCAGGACTTTGAAAGAGCTAACAAGGAAAACAATAAAATGCATGACTTTATATCACATCCAGTTAGCCAACTCCATTTACCATAACAAGTGCCAGAGAAACCCTGGGTGTAAGATCGTCCGCGATCACTTAACTGCTGCTCAAGTTAAGTTAGGTCGATCTGATCCAAACTCCTTTATACTTTTTTTCTTCATTTGAACGCCTTGTGAGAGGATGTTTTTAATTATTATTTTTTTTATCAGTAAAGATAAAACCAAACCCTGAAGAACGAGTAAGCGGTGGAAGGTGGATGGATGGATGGATGGATAAAACCGAATTTTCTTTCATCTGGAAGAAATGTTGCGCCTATTTCTACGTTTTTTAACGATCTCTTGCAGTAGCAGGAAAGAGAGTCGTTGAGAACGGTTCAATCACATGAGATCAAAAAAATCTAAAAACAAACAATATTGATTCGCTAACAACAAAAGCAGGAGTGTCTGGAGCACACTGAGCTGTGTCCAGAGGACAATCTGAAGCAAGCCAATAAGAGAGCAGCCTCAAGTCACCTGCTATTCAAAACTTTAAGGACCTACATACACACTCAATTGGCAAGTGCTCTGCACACAGATATGAACTAAATACAATTTTTTTTGTTGATTTTTTAAAAATAAATGCTGACATGACTACCAGACGAATAGTACGACTAAATTATATTTCATAATTATTTTGCAATATATATTGAACATGTTTAAGTAGCCTTCTTCTCTGAATAACTTGAAGGTGGTGGCACCACAGCACCCCCTATTGACCAGCCGTCACTGCAAGAGTGGACCAAGAACTGGGGACCACCTTTGCAGGTTGTGAAGTGACATGTTGAGAAATATGAGGACCAAGTTTTCCCTTGTTTATTGTAGAGCTTTTTGTAGTGTCTGTAAGGAGGACAGCTTGTATCTGTACTGGCTGGCATCCAGGAGGTCATTTACTTTAAAATGGAAAGAGGTAAAAATGGAACATTCCAGAGGATGTGGACAGTAATAAAAAGATGGGTACAGGTCTGTCCATAGCAGAATTGGTGCAGTTGGGGGTCAGCTTCCCAAGTAAAGGTGTGGCTTAAGTAAACTTTATGATAGGAGTCAGATCACTTGATTGCGAAGCATTGATCATAGCAGTTATTTATTGTCCAGACTGGAGCTTTTTGCAGCAGAAAAAGAAAGTAACCAAGAAGTTCAGTACTTAGAAAGATCTGTACACAAGATAGATTTTGTCCACCCCAGCACACTTGAACACATTGTTCTGGCAAACCAAGGAATGTCAGACAGCCAAGGGCTGCAAGATACTGGTCTCACTGGCTTGTAGGTGATAGGGCAGAATGGGTCCAGAGATCTGGAGAGAGCAGTACAGAGGGTAGATGTGGCAGTGTTGGCAGACAAGTCTAAAAAATAAATCTTTGTTGGTATAAATGAGAGTACAGTAAAAAAAAAAAAAATAATAAATGGAAAAAAAATGAAGAAGGACTGGGTTTTAAAGTATCTTCCGAAGCTAACTGATGGATGAGGCATCGATGTTCAAGACCAGACCAAAAAAAAAGGAGTTGCTGGGATGTTGTTCTTTGTGAAGATCACATCAAGGATGTTGCCATCAGTAAGTCAGGGTGAAGGATCTGAGATTGTCGATGCAATCACTTTGGAGATTGAAGTCTCCAGGCAGAACCAGAGAAGTACCCTCCTCTGGAAAGAAAGAGCAAAAGATCAATCAGTCTTTTCATTCTTCAGGTTGCCAAGAGGATCTGGCGGAGAATAGACCCCAATGATATGAAGTTTACAAGGTGTAGAGATAACAACAGAATGGAATCAAACAAAGTGATGTGAAATTCAGGAAGAGAGAATAAAATAACCAAGGAGCAACGAAAGGAAAAAGGAGAACTCTGTAGAGAATGCAACAGGTCTAGATGTGTTCTCTGGGTTGATCAAAGTCTTTGTGAATGTCAAGACATGAAGAGATAAGCCAGCAGCCTAGGCAGTGATGAAGTCAGCTTTGAGAATAGCTTACTGGCACAACCAGAGTTCTCAAACAGCTTAGAGCTCCACAGCAGCATTCCTACAATAGGTGGATTAACTGGGTAACATCATATCTGCATATAGAGCACCATCTGGGAGGAGGAGAAGTGTTGACAGGCATGCAACAGATGTACACAGCTAAAAGATAGGTCAGAAAGCACAGACAAACCAGGAAAATGCAGTGCCATCCTTTCCCTGCTGAAAGCTCATGCTTTGTCTGACCAGCTATCAGATGCCAAAACACAGGACAAGCTCATTAAACTGGTAGATCATATTTACCAAGTACTGGGTGACAGGAAATGAATGCTATATAGTATACCAATTATTTTTAATAATAAGACATGAGTAAGGCAATTAGAATATGCTCACTGATCAATTAACTAATAAGGAAACTGGCTGCAAAGGTAGTCTACCTGGACCAGCTTAGTGTTTTGCCATCTGGTAGCTGATTTGACCAATCTGGATTTTTCACACCAGGAACACTTGACACAATAGGTGATTGATATTGCTACTATTATGTAATCCACTTTACTTAATCCACTTTCAATAATTCAAGAAAGCTTTTCCAGACTTAGTGGGTTCCAGCTCTTTTCCATACCCGTGCTTTCTGCCCGTTTCTAACTTTGGGCTTTTTGTCATTAGCTATGACTAAATTTCATTCATCATAAGTTGAACTCATTTGCTGATGTTGTCAGAGGAAAAAAAGGCTCTTGCATTTTAGCTAGTCTGCTGTCACTGTCAGGTGAAAGGAAATTTGCAGTGCTTTGGCCAGTGGGCCACCTACTGTACATTCTAAGAGAGAAGCCGTGGGCTAGCATCTGTCTGCGAGCTGGACTATGGACACCCCAGGCCTAAGGTAACTTTCTTAAAGAAATATTTCACAACTAATTACCTAAGTAATTTAGCTTAATTAGCTACCAGCTGAGACAGGGAGAATGGTTGCTAATGAGCAATTACAACGTGCAAGGAACACTCCACCCCTGAGCTTTAGTGAAGCTCAACCTTTGCCACTCATTACAGTTGGTCTTACCCATTGTTATGAACGACTAAGGGAATTTGGCCTGTGTGTATTACCTTATATTTATACCTATATTTATACCTCATAATTCATGGTTGAACAATTTCCTGTTCCCAGCCACATAGGTGCACTAAAACAATGTAAAATATCAATGAGAATAGACTTGAAATATACTTTTCTTGTAATAATTCTATAGGGGTGTCAATACTTGTTGCACACCTATATTTAATAAATGTTGGTTTTTTTTGAATTTTTTTGAACAAAAGATCAAAAGGTTAAACAGTTAAGACAAATTTTCACAGAATTCTTTGCTCATATTTACCAAAGGTGCAAATATTAGTGGAGGGCACTGTACATCAAATGTGACACAACAAATCTCATTTTAAGGCATTAAGAAACACTTAAGAATATTTTTTAAACCTTCTGGGATGATTAAAAAAGCCTGAAGGTTAAACTTGTTATGCTATAAATATTTAATAGCATGTCGGCTACAAAAATGGCAGGGTGTGCCACTGCATTGGGCTTCAGACTGACATGAGTTGACAATGATGGTCAGGAGTCCCTTGAAGCCTTCATTTCACAGAGTTATTTACAGTCCAGTTATCACCAATTCCCCTTCTCAGTGTGTGGCACGTTTCACAGTGTTACTGGTGCTTATTCACTCTCCTCTGTGTTTTTGTTTGTTTTATGCTTTTGTTTAGGTTCTAATCATGTCTCCAGTATCCTGTCATTGGTCTACTACCTAATGTGTGCACCTATTCCAAATTTAGCCCTAAGTTGTTTGTCTGTTTATATCCTGTTGTGTCTTATTTTCACTGCAATGTATTAGTGTGAATTTCTGTGTTGTTATGAGCCGAGCACTAGTTTCCTGTATTCCCTGTGCTTGGGTCCTTGTTGTACTTCCTGTTTCGTCCCTCACTTGTATTTCACGATTATGGATTACCTTGGTTTACCGTGGTCTGCCTATGTTTTGACCCTTGCAGTGGATGCTGACTCTGATTCTGGATTAGCCCAAATGCACTCTCATCCTGCCTCTAACTGCATGATGCACCAAACAAGTTCTATAATCTGGGTTATATTTATAACCCTCATCCTATGTGAGTGTTTTTGCTTTGTAGAATGAAGTAGTCTAACATCAACATCAATAACATCAGCAAGAAGATGGACGTATTAGGCTATCACCTGACTTTAGCTTTAGCCAGGTGATCGCATAATATTTCCTTTGGCGTGGGTGTGTGTGTGTGACAGGTATTTAAGCCTGCATTATATTCCTAGGCATATATAAGACATTCCTATATGCAGTTCTTGGTTCATCAGCATGTTCGCCTCACACCTCCCGGGTCGGGGGTTTGATTCCCACCTGTGTGTGTGCGTGGATTTTTCAGGTTCTCCCCCCTGCTTGGGTTTCCTCCAGGTACTCCGGTTTCCTCCCCCAGTCCAAATACGTGCATGGTAGGCTGATTGGCGTGTCTAAAGTGTGTGAATGTGTATGTGATTGTGTGATGGATTGGCATCACTGATCCTTTTCAGGGTCATGGGGAACCTGGAGCCTATCCCAAAGAGCATCAGGCACAAGGCAGGAGAGAGAGGATAGGCTCCAGGTTCCCCGTGACCCTGAAAAGGATAAGTGGTATAGAAGATGCATTAATGGATGGATGAATATGGGAATAAGTAAATACTTTGTACATCATCACAATGTTTAGTTTTCTCCAGTTTACTCATCTTTATTTCCCACTTTATCAAAATTAGCATATGGTTTAATTTTCCTATTCCCGGATATGGTTTTAAGATACTACTTCTTTGTATACCATTTAATTTAGGTTAGCTGTATGTGGTACATGCAAATATTCAAGACAAGAAATGCAATTTCTAAGACATAAGGTGATTTTAATATACGCATGTTGTGCATGAACAAGGAAAATTGGGAGCGCAGAGTAAAGATTGTGCTCTTGGGCATTCGTGGGTGCACTGAGTGCTTGGGTCAGTAAGCGAAGGCAGTCGAGTCAAGTCTCTTGAGTAGGCTTCCTTGGGGGAAAATTGTTGGCTGAGTGGTAGAAAGATTTGTTAATGATGTGATTTAAAATAGCACTCATCGTGTTCATCGGTGTGTAGCTCTTTTGACTGCTGATGATTGAGCTGCTAGCTTCCCCTGCACTGATTAATCATCACACCTAATTTGAGGGTCATTGGACCCAGTGACCTGGGTATATGTGCATTTGTTGAAGCTTTCAAGTGCACCATGCTGGTTGATGGCTGACAATGATGTTGATTTTTTGATGGTGGTATACGATTGCTGGCCATAATGATGATGACACGTCAGTCATCTTAGGATGACTGTATTTCATTGATGGCTGACCATGATACCAATCCTGGTACCAAGTTGAATTTTATTGATAGTTGGTCATGATGCTGATCTTATGAAAGTTATAGATGGTTGATGGCTGGCCATAATGCTGAATTTCTGATGGTCATATTTATTTGACGGCTGGCCATAATGCTGAATTTCTGATGGTCATATTTATTTGACGGCTGGCCATAATGCTGATCCTCTGAGGGTCATATTTAGTTGATGGTTGGCCATAATGCTGATCTTCTGATGGTCATAGTTAGTTGATGACTGGCCGTAATTCTGAAGTTCTGATAGTCGTAGTTGGTTGATGGTTGGCTGTAATGCTGGAGTTGTGATGGTCATAGTTGGTTGATGGTTGCCCATAATGCAGAAGTTGTGATGGTTGTAACTGGCTGGACAGGATCCTGATCTGCTGAGGTTCATAGTTCGTTAATGACTGGCAATGCTGGTCTGATGGTTGTATGGGCCTACCGGTGCCTCCCTGTGAGGATCATCACTACAGATAACAGTTTAGAACCAGATGGGTTTTATTCACAGAGTGGGAAGAGAATAGAGAGGAGTGCAGTGGTCTAGTTTCTTGCTGGGAGTGGGTAGTGATCAGGATGTCTGAGGTGCCCTTTGTACTCTTCCATGGCAGCTCGGTGCAGTGGCAGGTGGTGGCTCAGTGGTAAGCTGGAAAGCAACCTTCTTTGAGGGAATCATTAAAGGCTGGAAACCAGGAAATAGAAAAGCATCAAAGCAAATAATAAAACACATCAGCTTGAGCTCAAAACAAAAAAGTTAGGACTTAATTGAACATCCCATGCTTCTTGTTGATTGGACACTGTGTATGACTATCACAAGGAAAACTAATAGCACTTTCAGTTTGTTATCTAGTTAACCTAGTGAAAAGATTTAATGCAGTGGCTTATTATACTGAAGAGTAATTCTTTCTTCTGAATAACTAGACTTCCTTTAGGTGGCTTCTCCGCGTTCACAGGCTCATATTAATCCTGTGTAAAACTGACAAAATGTCTAAAATAGCATCAAATGAATGCCCTTGATAAAAATAAAAGCATCAGTAGATTCACATTTTAGGCTCACATTTTCTCTTACTGTAAACATCCTCCAGCTTTTAATTTCCCACCATCTGATGCTTGCTGTTAGCCAATCAGCAGATAGACTGTCATGTTCAATAAGGAAATACCCTATCCAATTTCAATTTATGATGTTTTACCTTATTTGCAGTTGCATTTTTGGTTTTGCTGACTTGTTTTAGGTTTTGCTGTCAATATTTAAAAAAATAAATTAAAAAATGTGCCTTTGATTTTGCTGTCATGTTTTTGGTTTTGTTGTTGCACATTTCTGATTTGCTGTTAAAAAAATAAGGTCTGCAATTATATCAAAAAGCCTTATCATTGCATTACAGAGCTTCTGTTATTGTGCCTGTACTCAAGTGTTGGCACTCTCATAGCTGTTAATCTGCTCCTAAACATAAATGATTAAAATAACTTTGAAATACTGATGTGAAATAGGAAGGCAGCTTAGCCAGCGTAGGATTTTAACAAGCACACCAGTCTGGATGTACAGTATATACTGTGTGTTTGTGTGTGTGTGTGTGTGTGTGTGTGTGTGTGTGTGTGTATATATAATATGGACCCTGTCCAGCGTGTACCCCGCCTTGTGCCCGATGCTTCCTGGGATAGGCTCCAGGTTCCCCGCAACCCTGACGAAGGAATAAGCGGTAGAAGATGGATGGATATATATATATATGATCTGCACTTATATAGTGCCTTTTAACCTTAGCAGTTACACACACACACACACCAATTACAGTGGAGCTACCATGCAAGGCAATAGCCTGCCATTGGGAGCAACTTGGGGTTCAGTGTTTTGCCCAAGGACACTTCGGCATGTGGTCCAGGAATTGAACTGCCAACCTTGCAATTAGTGGATAACACACTCTACCACCTGAGCCACAGTATATGTTGTTTTTTTTTTTTTTTTAGATAAGATGTAACACTTGTCAGGAAAAAAAAATGAATTGTTGGAATTTCATTTAGTTTCCTTTATAAGCTCTTATCTTTAGAGTTTCATTAGCTACAAGCATACTTACTTCAAAGTAAAAATCCACATAGAGATACTAATACTGGGTGTGTATGTGCTATTTTCTTTTTTGGTGCCATTAAAACTAGAGTTTAAAGTTATTTTGTAAAAAAAATAATAAGGGGGGGGGAAGCAAAATTGAGACTGAATTAATTAAAAAGAATAATTAGCGCATTTTGGGGCAGCCAGTCCCACTTCACTCTCTTATTCTCCTTTCTTCTCTTATTCTTATTAATTGGGTGCCACTGGCATTCTCTTTTTCCCCTCTTTCCCTTGCTCTTTCTCTCAAAAGTCTCGTCTCAGTACATACTTCATGAACTTAGCCAGAATTTCCATAGTTAATCAACAGAGAGGCTGTGTGTGGAGGTGGTGATGAAGAGGAAGTGTTTGCATCTCTGTTAGGCTCTCATTAGCCCCAATGGTGGCTGTGGATCAGGTGGTAGAGCGGGTTGTCCACTAATTGTATGGTTGGAGGTTTGATTTCTGGCCCGCATGACTCCACATCCCGACGTGTCCTTTGGCAAGACACTGACCCCTAGTTGCTCCCGATGGCAAAGCTAGAAGCTTGCATAGTGTGTGTGTATGGGTGAAGGAGAACCAATGTAAAGCACTAACGTTAAAACCGCTAACGTTAAAAAAGCACTATATAAGTCCAGACCAACACACACACACACACATATATAATTGCATAGACACACGTGCACCTTGAAATGCTTGAAATTTGCTAACTTGGTCTCTGGTGGCTTTTCTCAGTAACAAGATGTGCATTCCCCAGCTAATACACTAGCATTTCCATACATGTACACCACAGTTACCCAAGAACAGATGAACTGACAAGAATGTATATGGTCCCCTGAGCAATAGAAGGGGAAGTGATGTTGAAAACAATAGACAGGGATGCAGGGGGACGGTAATTATTGTAAAATCATGGTTGTTATTAGTGTTGTAAAGTGGCAGTATGAAAAATAACGTGAGATAGAATGTACAACATGGAGATCATTGGCTGCTCAGGTGAGATCACTGTTTCAGGGATTCATTCTAAGTCCACTACTAAAATTTATATAGCAGATGTATGATATATCGTAGATTCATTTCACTTTTAAAGTAATATCATTTATAAAATAAGACCTGAAAAATCTTGAACACACACCCGGACTTGATTCTGCAAGAAAATTACAACAGACATAATTTTATTATGCAATGAATATGACATGAATTTAAATATAGACAACAATGTACATCTATTCAAAGCTTACGTACTTCAACAGTTTCCAATGCAAGTACTGCAACCTTTGTGTTAGCATAGATGCATTGGACACAAGTTATAAACACCTACACATTTAATAATCAATACGTGTGTTTGTGTACAAAATGAAATCAGATCATTCAGTCTCTAAGAACCACTTGCAATCGAGTCCGTGGTTTTGGAGAATAGTGTTACGTCACCCTTGAGAAGTTAAGTAAAGAGTTCCTGAGCGTCCAGGGAATTAAGACATATTATATTATATACGTTTCAGGAAATTACTGCTTAAAAAGATCCAAGAGCTTTTTATTGTTGCATGATTGCTGATGCCAAGATGTGTGTTAATGCAACAGTACCAGGTCTTTAACTGAAAACACGTTTAGGAACACCAGAGCCTTGGATAATACTGGCTCATTAATGAAAGAGATGAAAAGAAGCTGAAATCAATTGTGTAAGTCAAAAGACTTTAGTTAATCAGCTGACAGACTGGGCACTTGAGGTTAATGGGTCATTATTCAGGTTTCTGAGTGGTGCAATAGTCCACGGTTCTTCTTATTGTTGGGTGATTGCAGCTTTGGAGCTTGCCAATCCCATAGGCATCCATGGATGGGAGTCCAAAAGAGCATAATAGAGAGCATAATTGGCTCTCGATTAGCATTTCAGTCAGAGAAATGCTAGGCAATTGCATGCGTCTGTTAGTTCATGCCCTGGTGAAAAATAATTATGCTAAGTATATTACATTTTGCCATACGTCAGTGTACTGGCAGACAGAGTAATGATCAGTATACTTCAAGTGTGCAAATGATTAGTTAACTTGAAGTTTGCTATTTCGGATGAACTAATTTTGTACCAAGTATATTTTAGTTGTAATGTAATTGCAGTAAAGCACAATTTGAAGTGTATTTAGTGTTCTTTTGTGTGCTAAAGTGGAACAACTTCAAGTAGCCTTAGTACACTTTAAGTATATTCCTGTGTAGGGAACAATTACATGCTTGATTAGTGAAATAAAATAAGTACATTACAAATGTATTATAATTGTCTTCCAAACATACTAGAAATATAAAATGACCATTTTATTTTTGTGATAATCGTGCATGCTCTGTTATACTTTTGGCTTGTTCCAAATACAAAAAAATGCATACTTTGTCATCAATCACAGTATAATTTATTACTTAACTATACTACTTTGTACAATTTACTTTCAACATTACATTCTCTTACACAACACAATATTTTAAATGTGTTACCAGTATATTAAAAGCTGAATTACTTAGGGTACTTTTTCTGAATGTTGAATGCACTTGTTTTCGAAAAGGTTTTTGAAAACCTGTTATCACTGAAACTAAATTGAGTCCACCTGTGATTTCCAGTTTGCCTAATTGCATGAATATAGTTATATAATGACCTGTGGAGCAACAGAACTTTCTCAGTTTAGGACCTATTGGTGGTGTCTATCTGTATATCTGCATAATTGCTCCAAATGGAATAGAATTGGCAGAGGAGCTAAAAACTCTGTGAGACTTCAAAAAGATGGAAAAGGCTACAGGAAGAACGATGACCAACTAAAATCAGTTGAAACAGTTGCAGCAGTAGTCATGAGGTATGGAACAAGCCATAGTACCACTAATCAAAGCTGCAGTAGACATCCTGCTAAAAGTGCTTCAGACTTTTATCAATGGAGATTTTCTGTGACTGCTCAGACAATGTGAAGGACACCGCATAGCGTCAACTTCAAAATTCCTTGCTTGTTCATCAGCACAAACTTTACCAACTTTGCTAATGAAAAAGAGAAGCAGCCTGATGAATATTGGGAGAACATTCTTTTGTCAAATGAGAAAAAGATAAATTTGTTCAGCTCAGATGGGGTCCAGCAGGTTTGACGTGAGCCTGGCCAGGACTACCACAGTGAACGCATAGTCCCAACAGTAAAGCACGGAGGTAGGAGTGTGATGATATGGGGCTGCATGAGTGCAAAAGGTGTTGGGATGACATTTATAGATGGCACCATGAATGCCTGTGGATATACCAAAATACTGGCTGACAAGATATCTACCAGTCTCCAGAAGCTTGGCAGAAGAGGAATATAACAATCCAAAGCAGGCTGCCAAAACCATAAAAGAGAAAAAATTTAATACTAAGAACTAAAAAGAAATTGTCTGAAAAATGGCAGAAAATCTCTCCAGACATTTGTCTCTATCCCGAGGAGGATTGAGTCTGTCATAAGAATAAAAAGAAAGGTAGAACGAGTCCAATGGACTTGTGTAAACACTGTAGGGAGAGTGAATTCAACAATGTGGGTGTTAAATCAGCACTGATAATTTTGCTGTGTACATTTTACCTCAGGAAAGTCATTCAATGTCCATAACTGGATAACTTGTTTGACATTTTATAATGTCAACAATTGTCCTAAAAATCTGAAAAAGATCTGTATGAGTGACAACTCATTGGAGACAGCAGCGAGTTGAATTATGAGTTGAGTGAATCACTTTTGTCTTCATCTGACAATTATATGCCAAAGTTTAAAGCACAGTTTGGTATAAGATATCTGACCTATTTGAAGCACCATTATAAGTGTACATGCCATTCGCTGGGTTGAGGATAAACATAACTCTTCAGCCGAGCCATTGCCCTGAAATTTGGTAAAAATTAAAAGAGATCAGTAAAAAACAGTAGAGAAAGAAAGTTGTGTCTGACAGAGTACACAGAGAACAGCTAATAAAACAATATGACTTACAACGTCAGGATGTGGTGGACTCCCTACGCTTGTGGCATCATCAGAACTGGTGTGATGAGCAGGATTGGATGTCAGGAGTCTGGCAGACTTCATAATCTTTGCTTGCTTTGCCTGGACAAAAACGTTTATAAGGTAAAAATAAGAAAATGGGTAGAAATAGCATACAATTTTTTAAAATTTCTAATTGCACTAGAAACAACTTAACTTAATTAATAAAAAATTAAATATGGCACAAGATGTTTGCATTAACAATTATAAACTGTGTCAAATTGTTAAAAAAAAATCAGTAGGATGAAACAAGTAGTCTGTTCATGAATAGGCAATAGCATAAAAGAGGACGCTAGATTCACAAAGGGAATGGATTATGTCCAATTGTTTTCTACTCAAGCCCTGTTTATAAAGCACACAACAACAAAATGTAGCCAATTCCTCGAAAATAGTATGCCTTACACCATGAAGACCATGGGGAAATTCATCCTCAGAACTGGTGTCGTGATCTTGTGTGGCTGGACCCTTATTCTGAGAAAGGGATGTCTGTAGGTTTTGTAACATCTGGTCCCTGGCTGCCTGTTTGATCTTGGCTTGCCTTGCCTGAAGAAAATGTGAGGTAAAAAAATGATGAAAAATGAAAAATATTCTCACAATGTCACATTAACATTGACATACTGGAGCTTTATGAAATCCAACATAATTTTATACTAGAGAAAGCACCATTAAAATATAGACCATCTTGCAAGGGGATCACACCTGCTGCGATGCCCGTCAACGTGTAGACGTTCCGACCCATAACAACTCAGTCATTAATACATTATTACATGAGCACTCAGTATTGTAACATTCTCTATAGCTGTCAACAGATGGAGAATGTTAAGTCCTCTGCTAAATCCTTTAAGAATGTAGCTGGGCATTTAGCTAGATACTTTTTGAGCTACCATATACAGTAAGCAAGTAGACTACACGTTTGAACTTAAAACCAGGTAAAACGCACATAATTGGACTGTCATGTCGTAACATGCTTCCATCACGTTGGACTCCAACATTTTCTTTTTCATACACACACCCGTGCTTTCTTCCTTGGTGCATATCTTTACCCAATGAATTTGAATGAATCTGATATAGAAGAGTAAAGAAATTTAGCCTATACCTGCTACCAATATAATGACACAATTAAGCAAAGAAGAAACTGAAAGTGTATACAGGAAATATCTGGTACAATCCAAACTTGCCTCCAGATAGAAGGACTTTCACTGGTACTTCTCCTGGCATTTTATTATGAGCCAATTACCGTCACCATCAAGGTCAGGCCGCAATGCCACTTGATTGAACTGGTCCGAATTCCCAAGAATCAATGATGTAATTTCCACTTTTAATGTTTTATTAAATATATGGCGAATTGAAACGGCATTGTGAGCTCCTAACCTCACCGGCAGACCTTATGTGATTGAGCGAGGGAGCGTCAAACAAGTACCATCAGCAGCTCTGATTGGCTGCATTGAGCAACAAAACTACGACACTTGATTGGTCACAGACCTTGGCGCCGATCTCAAAATCAGAACCGTCGAATAGAGACTACTCTGAAATCATCATGGCATCAAGGGAAAGTTGAAGAGCACCGTTTACTTGTCTGTTGTTGTGTGGTTGAACTGCCACTTGTGAAATCACAATCAAGTAGCTACTACTTTCTCTTCAATAGAAAGAACACATTTTCTTTCTTGTATAGTTTTTTAAGTGTGCTGCTACTGTATTGTTTCCCATGGATTTGTGTGTACGATTGTAACATGATACTTCTCTGCCAGTATAAACTTCTTAAACATACTTATACTTAAATCACAATTACAAGAGTAGCCTGTCCAGTGCATATACTTTATTTAAAAATATGTTTCAAAATAGGCTTTCAACACATTAGTGAAAATACATTTCAACACTTTCTGAATGAAATGTCCAAGTAATAAAGTGAAATCCAAGCATGAAGAAGTAATCTTAAAAATTGCACTCAAATTTACAACTTCAGGATTTTAAATACTATATTTTTAAAATATGCTTTCACTGCATTGTGACAATGATAATTTTGATCATAATATATTTTAAAATATATTTTAAAATGAAGTTCAAATAAGTACACTTTTAAAATTACACAGAACTTTCACTTTAAGTATATCTTTCTAAATTATACTACATTATACTTCATTATTTTAAAGTGTGTTTAAAGTTGTATTGTGAAAAGAGGTAAAAGCATGATGTTATACTTTTTTATATATTTAAAAATGGTACAGAATGTTTGCAGTGTATTATTGAAAAGGCAAATATGTTTGAAATACAATAAAGTATATATTTTTGTTCACCAGGCTGTACACAAAATAGGTCAGATCTCCTCCATGCATGTTTGGCTGTCCAGTGAGTTAGCATGAGCTTACAGACTAAAATTAGGTCATGGCTCAATGGAATCATGTGAGATATCACCCTCCTAGAGCAGGTATCAGGCGGGAATAAACTACGTACAATCTGAGAGAAAAATTACACAAAAAAATTAATTGTTCAGAATAGGGCTGTAGCGCAGTGATGATCTCTGTACCTGTTCCTCCAAATATTCATATTCAGATTGAAATCAAAGCCTGGGAAACTGGGAAAGTTTTTATTTCTTATTTTTTATTTTATATGAATCAAAGCCCTACCACTGTGCACCTGGAGATGTTTTTTTTTTTCTTGTTTGCACCTGAACATGATATTTTTTTAAGAATTTAGTGGATTCTATTTCACATATATATGAACAAATTAATTAAAACTAAGGAGGCATACATGAACACTGGAAATGTATCACGCATTGCTTCATGTTAATGAACTTTGTCTTTCTTCATCGTGCAAGTTTCTTATGAATCTGACCACTCGCTCATGCCTCCATGAAGGAAAAAACGTCCAGCTTGCCCAAATTTTTTGTTGTGTCCCAGATCTGCATCTGCACTTATTACCTGTACAGTGTATTCAGTTACATCCTAACTACAAAGATGTCAATGTTCAATGCTTATATGTGTCACGCGCCGCTGGCGCAAGGAGTACACGAGGACGTAATTGCAGCGAAGAACGGTGAGGTTTATTTACAGGTGTATGAAACAAAAACAAAACAAGAACATCGTAACTGAACTAGTCTCACTGGGCTAGCACTGCTACTGCTAGTGCTAGTGGCTAGCGCTAGGAATACTCCTTAACAAAACTAATACACGAGTGTCCTTAGACCACAGCAAAAACCAAACAAGAAACAGAGCATGAACTTTAGCATGAACATAGATCGAGCATTAGGTCAGAATGATGTTAATCGACATTAAACAAACCGCACCGTGCAGAGCACGAACCGCGGTATATAAACAGTCCTCGTCTTGGTTCCAAAGGGCTCTCAGCTGTGCGTGCTTTCCGGCATGCCCACACATGACCCTATGACCTTATGTGACGAGGGCACAAGGTCGCTGCTGACGACGTCCGCGCATGCGCAGTGGCACTCGATGATCGCCCCTGCGCCTGGAGGGCTGTCCCGACGCGGAAGGGTTCCGTGTATGCGCCGTAGCGCCCGATGCGCTTCACTGTCCCAGCCGAACCGTGACAGACCCCCCCCACCCTCCAAGGACACTCCTCCCAGAGTGCCAAGAGTCCACACCCTTTCATCGGCGGAATGTCCCATGCAACGCCAGGACGAAACTGCCCCATGTTCTTGGCAGAGCTGTGGAGTGGAGCGACGTCCTCCGGAGAGGAAAGAAGCTGAGCGACGTCCCCAGGAGAGCAGAGAGGCTGAGCGACGTCCCCAGGAGAGCAGGCAGGCTGGGCGGCATCCCCAGCGGAACAGGCAGGCTGGGCGGCGTCCCCAGCGGAACAGGCAGGCTGGGCGGCGTCCCCAGTGGAACAGGCAGGCTGGGCGGCGTCCCCAGCAGAACAGTCGATACTGTTCACCCTCCAGTTGATGAATCTTTGTAATCAGAGCTTGCTTCTGGAGTGTCTCTTCTCGCAGCAGACTCTGTGACTCCTGTAGTTGCAACTCTACAGCTGAGCATTTTTCAGTAGCTTGGACATGACTACTCCTCACCTCAGACAGAGTGCTGCTCAAAACCTCCAACTCCACCTGCATCCTGCTCATCTCTTCAGCCATCTCCTTTTTCTGCTTCTCGCTCTCACTGTGTTTCCATTGGAGCTCCTGCAGCTGAGCTTCGCCTCTTCTTCGTCGAGATTCAGGATCCCTCTTATCCCGAGTGACTCCAACTGGAACATGAGGCTGGGCTGTGATTGGAGCTTGAACTTGGAACTTAGCTTTGGGCAGGACTCTGGGAATTGAGTCTGCAGACTTGGAGATGGGGAGATTCCACTTACTAGGAAGCGCGGTGCTTGCTCGGGCTTTCTCCTCGTGCCAGAGATTAAAGGGTGGCTCGGGCTGAGCTTGGCCAGCGAACTCGGGGAGCATGGCCAGGGCGTTGACTGTGGCTGGGACCGGAGACTCGACTAGGACAGGCGACGTCACTAGGATAATCGACATTAAATGAACCGCGCCATGTAGAGCACGAACTGCGGTATATAAACAGTC
Source organism: Prietella phreatophila (assembly GCA_025728095.1). Lineage (NCBI taxonomy): Eukaryota > Metazoa > Chordata > Actinopteri > Siluriformes > Ictaluridae > Prietella > Prietella phreatophila. The sequence goes on along the minus strand of JAOUWY010000076.1, from coordinate 26,128,805 downwards.
CTCGTCTTAGTTCCAAAGGGCTCTCAGCTGTGCGTGCTTTCCCGGCATGCCCACACATGACCCTATGACCTTACATGACGAGGGCGCGACGTCGCTGCTGACGACGTCCGCGCATGCGCAGTGGCGCTCGATGATCGCCCCTGCGCCTGGAGGGCTGTCCCGACTCGGAAGGGTTCCACGCATGCGCCGTAGCGCCCGATGCGTGTCACTGTCCCAGCCGAACCGTGACAATATGCAACATTCTACCACCATCAAGTTAATTTACAGGGTTTCTCAAAAGTCTCCATAAATGGGGGAAATGAACACTTTTTAGCAAGATTTTCATACATAGTTTACACACACACACACACACACACACACACACACACACACACACACATGAATTTGACAAAAGAAGAATATATTGAAATCATTCTCATGGCTGGAACAGGAAGCTGTTGCAAAGTTGTGATGGACTTTAATAGGAAACATGGTGAACACATGACACTGTTGCCAAACTTATTAACAAATTCAAAAAGACCGCAAGAGTTCTGGACCAACCGATAATTGGCCATCCACAAAAACACCCTGTGTTTTATAGTAGCAAGTCAAAGTGACTTCATTTATAATTTGGTTTTATAAATGTATAAGTATTATAATCTCAAACCAAGACAGGACAAGTCCAAGACCAGGACTAGGCCAGATTAAATCAAGAATCTTGAGGGGTTTGAGGCGGAGTTGAGGTAGAGTCCAAATGAAAGCAAGACGAAATCAAGATCGAGACAAATCCAAATCTTTACTTTAGCTGGTTTTATCTGTGCATCATTTTAACGCTCATGCTACGTTTCTTAGAAGAAGGAATTACTGATTGTCAAGTTTGTGAACGTGAAAAGAACCCAAAAAGACAACACAAACGTTGCTTTTACAATCTCTCTCTTGAGACCGAGACCATAGTTATCAAAGTACAAATGGCAACAAGTTGAAGAAAACATCTAAAGAAACCCAACCAATACAGAAAACGCCTAAAGTGTCTAAAGCACTACTCACTAACCTTGAATGGATTCATTGGCTCCTGGTAATGAATCTCATAATGAAGCTTCTGGTCTGAATGTTGTATCGTTCGGTCACTTCTACTAGACATTCCATCACCACCTTTTCCAGCCTCACTTGGCACTGAAAACTACATTAAATCTAAATATAGCAGTGTGCGTCCACTTGGACATTTAGAGCACTTGCCTCTTGGCTGCCACTCACACTAAATGTACCACTCAAAAAAGCTTGACTCCAGGGTTATTGCGAACAGAGTTGAGCTGTGTGAATGACTGCTTTTTATTCCTCTTTTTCGCCCTCCTTTATTGATTCCCAAAAGTGCCTTTATTCGCATGGCACTTAAGGGCATGTCGCCTGCTGTCTGTGGGATTGCCTTTTAGACGCCGACACTCACTGAGTGAGGGATAAAAAGAGAGCAGGAAAGAAAGAGATCATTGGTAATATAAGTTAGAAGTAAGAGCTATAAAGCCTGGGGGAACTAAACTGCACAGTGTGCACTGCAAGTGACCTCTCCTAGAACACAGAACACTGCGAGAGAGATCAAGATAAATCGTGAGACAGGTGGGTCTCCTTTATATTCGACCAAAAACACAACTCTCAATTCATCTCCAACTCGTGTTGTCAACACGGTCTTTTCGGTTTGTTTAGAATTAATGAGACATGACGGCTCAGTTCTCCCTCGCTTTCTGTCTGAAATACCTGTGCCTGAGGAAGAGATGAAAGGCCAGTTAAAGAGCGTTTGATCAAATGAGACAGATAATTACATTCCTGAGAATTAGAACTAAATGAAATGAAGTCACATTAGGATTTTGACGTTTAAATGTTTGACTGGATGTGTTTTAATAGGATTATGGGGCCTTTATGTGTTCATTATGAAACATTAAGGCAAGATTCCATGCTTCATTTATCATGTACAAATCCCACCACACATTCTGTATTAATACTTATCATTCGCACAATGTTAAATATTTATATATATATATATATATATATATTTTTTTTTTTCATATATATATATATATATATATATGAAAATTACTTTTGTATTGCATTTATTTTTCTCCTCATCTGAGGATATCATAGTTCTAGTCTAGTCTCTATAGTTTAACTTATTCTCCAAGCTGGACATCTAGATACTTTTAGAACGTCTAGTAATTTTTGTCATTTACCTCATTCACCTGAAACTTTTATTCAAAGCAACAATTTTGTTGATGATTAAGGGCCTTGCTCGCCAGCTTGGCGGTGCTTTGATTGCAACTTCTGGCCTAACCTTCTGATCAGTAGCCCAGTGCTTTAACTACTGATCCACCGCTACCACATTGGCATCCAACATGAGCAAGAAATGGTAGAGTCATCAAGAAGAAGTAACAGCTCAAGTGAAAAAAAAAAAAACTTTGATTGAACTTGATTTAAATTTTTGCTCACCCTGTCATTGGGAGATCACAAGTTTAAATCTCGACGATGCCGCAACCATCAGTGGCTGGGAGTCTAGTCTCAACCAGATACCATGTGCGAAGGTTTACAACAAGAAAAACAAAGAGATTAGAAAAGTCCACCTCCTCATCAAATCTCTTTTCATATTTGTTTTAGAAAATATTATCTGTTCAATCTTGGGGGGGTTAGGGGTATAGCATAAAAGTTTGCTTTCTCAAATTATAAAAAGGCTGTACATACTTCTAGCCAATGAGATTGCAAGTATAACAATCCAAATGACTAGAGCAAATAGGAATTATTTTTCAGAAATGATTGGGCTTTTCAAGATTAAGCACAAACCAGGTTAAGTTAGAGTTTTTGCTTTACAGCAGTAGATGTGGAAAAAGTATTTGGAACACACACACACACACACACACACACACACACACACACACACACACACACACACACACACACACAAGGTATATCTCCCTATTTGCAGACATGCAAGCATACAAAAAAGACTTGGTTTGTAGTACAGTTTCAATGAAGATAAAATTCTTTAGCCTGTGTCTGCAGGTGGTTCTGTGAATGCATACCACTCACAGTTTCTTGTTAACGAGAGGCATGAATTAGCATCTGTCTATTGATTCGCATTGTGAAGCGTCTCTGGCTTTTTAATGAGGTCTGGAAAAACAAAGACCATTACAGCGTGTGTATATTCATTTGTAGAAAAACCTCGTCTCGGCCCTGTTTCACTCAAACAATGATGAATATCATCCACATTCACCAGCCACAATACCAAATGAAGGAATGCACCTGGAGGGAAGGAGAAATGGAATCCGACTGATCCAATGTGTGTGTGTCCCTGGTGGGGGGAAAAAAAAAAGATTTACAGATATAAGGTGTTCCTTCCTAATGGGAATTGACCTGATGATTTCTAGTATATAGTTTCCCAGCAGGATTGATTGGTTCTAAGGTATATAAGGAATTTGCTCCCTATTTGTTGTTTGTCAGATCCAGGATGTATTTGGTGTGCCACTCATTTCATTGCGGTATTTGTGGTATAATGTTTTAGCATTAAATTGTATGGGATAAATCACAACAGAACATGCAGCTATAGAAAATGAATCAGTGATGGGGTGGTGTGATGTGGCTTGATGCAAATCAGTGTTACTCTTACCATCCTGTCATTCATTATTTAAGTGTTGTATTCCTCTTATACCACAGTACTTGTATAACGCGATCCTCACTATCCATCCATCTTCTACCGCTTACTCCTTTTCAGGGTCACGGGGAACCTGGAGCCTATCCCAGGGAGCAATGGGCACCCAATGTAAATTAGTTGTACAAAACGAACATTAATTCATTTATTAATAAATAGCATGCGGTGCTTTTTATCCATTTGTAGTTACGGTTAATGTTGTGGAACACCCGTGAGCGACGTTAGTTCCTATTGTCACATTTACGATTATAGCACTGTCCACAGGATTTCGCTGAGATTTTATGTGATTTTTTCTGCGGCTTTTTTCAAAATTTGAGGTTTTGCGGGAAACTACTTGAATTGGCGAAATCGCAATTGCAGGAAATAGTTTTGCACTGTCCTTTACAGTAATGCCTGCTGGTAAATGAGAGCTTTTTGTTGTACTCTAGTTTGATGCACATGAATTCGAAGACGGCTTTGGCTGAATGCGAAATGTGATGACATCACATGACACGTCTGGGCCCAAATTTGCAGAAAATATACGGTAATTTTGAAATTTCCTTGATTTTGCATTCATTTCTGCGACCGCAAAATCGTAAAATCCTGGAGGGACTGATAGATATAAACAATCATTCCTTTATCAGCATCTTGATTTTTCTTTCTTTTAAAACAATTGCAGCTTGTCATGTTACTAAGAATCCAGAAAGCACAAAGTCCTCTGTCCTAAAAATATTTCCATGGGGGAAAACTTACTGACCTTTACATTACTTTACATTTCACCATATCGAGGATTATACATTTTTATTTGTTAAATAATAGCACATATGTTTAACCTGTTTATTGTTAGTCTTAGAATAAGTGGCGGATCCACGTGTAAAGGTACCTTCACACATACAATGACTCGCAGCAACAAAGCTTCCTGAGACCATTCATTTTCAATGAGAGTTGGCGATTGCTGGTGACTAGATGTGTGTGATGCAATGAGAAAAGTTTAACTTTATGCAAATTTTGAGAGACTTGGCGCAGCGACTACCAATGAAAGTGAAGGTGAGTGCAGGTGATGTATAGCCTCCCGTGCTCCCTAGATGTTATTTAAATGTGCTAAGGCCATAAGCTAAACTAAGCTAATTGGTGCTTGCTGCAATGGCAAAGAGCACACCTGACTTCTCCTTCATCTCGTACTATATGATGCATATATGCACTGGTGAATTTTATATACGAATACTCTCTCTCAAGAATGTGTCATTTTAGTGGCAAGAAAACTGGTTTGATGTCAAAAATGGAATGGAAATCGCGCCACTCACTGGGTGTGTCTCAGCCAGTTTCCTAGTTCAGTAGTCAGGGCACTGATCAGGGAGTCCTCCATTTTAAGGGCTTTCTCAATGGCAAAATCCTTCCAGTGCACTGGAAAATTTCCCCCTAAAAACCCCCACAATGCACCACAAAACTAGGGAGCATCGCTTTACAATGTGAGTACGTAGTCATGTTGCCAGAAATTGAGTCATCAGCATCCCAAAGTGTAGTGAGCCAGGGTCCTTACTAGTGCCCCAACTCCTGTACACGATATACTGATTCACCACCTTCTGAACTAGAGAACTGATAGAGATATACCCACTGATAATTGTTACTATGGCAACCAGTAGTAGCATATTCCTTTTCTTTTTAAGGAAGATGAAAACATTTAATGTGTGCTCCAAGATGATGATTTTATTTTATGTCTTTTATTGAATCATTGTTTTCCTTTTGTATCGTAGCTTGGTTTGACAATCTTACATTGACTAATAGGACCAGGTTGAATAATCTTGTTAAGGTGGCAGGAAAAGTTATAGGAGTAAGTCAAAACCAGCCTATTGATATTTGTCCTAGACCGGTTTCGAATAAGGCACACTCAATTTTAAGAAATTTAGATCATCCTTTATATAGAGAATTTCAAGTATTGCCTTGTGGTCGTCGTTTTAGAGTGCCGGGTGGAAGAACAAAAAACGATTTAAAGGGTTTTTATTTATTTATTTATTTTGGTGGCTGTTGGTTTAATGAACTCTTCATAGGTGGATTTCTGATATAAACTATGATTTGTACAATGTATATTATATATTGTTTGTGTATTATGTATCATCTGTATGTCAGTTACGTTTTGCAGCAAAACTAGTTTCCGTTAAGGGGGACAATAAAAAGTAAACAACAACTTCATAGTACAGTGACTGGTGACTCGAAGTGATTGCACCATGTGTGAGCTTACCTCGAGTTGTTCCTATAGAAACAAAAATGTATTACCATGAGTAATATAAACCGCACTGTCAGAGCTGCTGTTACAGAAAATTAATCAACACCATCTGACCAATCAGCCAATCAGAATCGAGAATTCAAGAGCTCTATAGTATAATTTTTTATTTAGACAACGTCAGGTTTTACTCTCATAATTGTCTAGACTTTCTCTGACTCTCCAAATGTTAATTTACTTTGTACTGTTTCTATTTGAACAAAAAAAATTATATATGTGTGTGTGTGTGTGTGTGTGTGTGTGTGTGTGTGTGTGTGTGTGTGTGTGTGTGTGTGTGTGTGTGTGT